>CAKMXY010000011.1:807500-922193 GCA_928865425.1 Ustilago cynodontis
GAGATCCGCTTCCCACCGCGTCAGGTAGCAAGGGTAGCGGACAAGGTCTCGCTGCTGATACAGGCTCATCTAGCAGCGATCAACTTGTCGCAGCTTACAAAGTCGGCTGGGGGCGATGTCAACCCGACTGGTGACATCAGACGGATCCTGCCTCACGCCACTCGCATCGTGAAAGCTGCGGTCGATGTGGCTATCTTTCGACGAGATGGCACAGCATGCAAAGCAGCGCTCGACTTGGCACGATCGATCGCAGCAGGTGCATGGGACGGCTCACCCGCGATGCTCCGGCAAATCGACCAGATCGGCGAACGCTCTGTCAAAGCTCTGGCGAATGCGGGCATCACAACATGGGAAAGCCTGGCCAATACTACTCCAGCCAGGGTGGAGATGATCCTCGGTCGCAATCCACCATTCGGCAGCAAAGTGGTCAATGCTGCTCGGTCTGTACCTCATATCAGCCTGGAGGTGTTGCAGCGCTCTTCGATGCCTCTAGCTCCCTCTCGATCTGACGCCAGCATTTCTGAAAATGACGATAGAAGCATCGAACGTGCCCGAGCATCGGCGTTGGGGATGAAGATCGTGCTTGATGTTACGGTTCGAGTGGAGAATCGGGCGACTTGCATGCTCAAGAGCAAGATATCCAAAATGGCTCTGAGCGTTTGCATCCTGACGCTGAGATCCGATGGCGGCTATGTCGATTTCCGTCGCATGCCCATATGGCGATTCGACAGGGAGAAGCGCTACACCCTGCACGTCCAGCTTGAGGATCCGCAAATGCGAGTTTTGACGTATGCGGCATGTGACGAGATCGCTGGCACCATGATGCAGGCCAGTCTAATCCCGGTTGATATGGCCAGCGGCTCTCACAGGACCCGCATTGCACGCGCTCAGCATCGCGAAGGAGGGATGAGTGACTTCGATGCTAGTCCTTCTCTGAATGCCGAAGATGACCGATCTGCCTATGAGGCTCGCCAAGACATGGACGATGATCAGGGTCCGAAGAGGTGAGTTTCGGGTTGATCGCTGCTCTGAGGGCTAAGGCTAGAGAGACTGAACGCTGACTCTTCATCGTGTTTACCTTATCTGTTCAATGCTATTGATGACGATCATCCTCGCAATCCATGAACTAGATGCAAGCACAAGTGCAAGGGTGATTGCCGACATGTTTGCTGTCAACGCGCAAGGGAGCAAGAGGCATCTGTCAGGCCCCGAGAATACCTCTTTCAGAGCCGGGCTCTTGACGATGGCTCACAGAGCATGGCTCGCAAGACCAAGCCATTCTCTATGCCGACGAATGCGTTGTCCCTTCTTTCACAGAAGCGAAAAGCGCAAGACACGCTCTTCGACGATTATGATGGCCCGCAAGATCTTTTGAGTCAACTAGATCGACTTACCGCAGAAGAAGATCTCGTCGCTGATGCGTTCAAACCACTGCAGATGTCGCGACGCAGCGGGGACAGCTTAACTGGTGGTGGACAGGCGGCCAGAGACGAGAACAACCTTGGATCACACAGATCTCTCCGAATTCTGCACAATGAGGCTGACAGCACTACTGGCTTGAACACAACGAGAATGGACGAAGGGACACGCACCACCTCGGCCGGCGGTCGTCGCTGGCCCGAGACGTTGTGCACTAGAAGTGCCTTGGTCGACGGCTTAGAGCAGCAAGCCGAAACATCTTCAGCGTTGACGAACGAGAGACCTCCGCAAAGACGCTTTCTGAAGTCGCTAGATGCTCCCTCCTGGCTTGCTGGCCCCAGCACTTCGAGCTCGTCGTAGATATTATCAACGTTTACTCTTCAATGACGCTGTCCATAGATGCCATGCCGCTCGCTTCGTTCGCAGCTTGTCATCGCAATGCATCATCCGCGTGAGATCCTCATTCAAGCAATGTGCCAGAAGATTGTGTAGCGTGGCCTGTCAAGGGTCTGTCGAGGAGGTGGAAATTAGATTAATAAAATTATATTTCGCTTGGTGACCGCGTCGCGCGTCGCGCAAAGAGCAACACACCCACACACCACACACACACAGAAGAAGAGAGAAGAGACAGCGCTTTTTGGCGAGCTGCTGAGCCAAAAATCGCGAAGCTCAAGCCAACAGACCTGCTGAGCTCTTGTCATAAGGGATCTTCGGATGTTCCGACTCGCTTGCTGTTCGAAGAGCATCACCACTATCTATTCATCATTCGACACATTCTCGTAGCATCGTGCTAGCATCTCTCCATTCGTTCCAGTTTCTACTAGTTGTCAGCATCTTTTTGTCCACACCAGATACCCAAGAGCCAACCGGCTATTGTTCCGTTCCAAAAGCAAGACAGCATCGAACTCACCCCTCTCTTCATCACTCAAGTAACGTTTCGGCGTCCTTCCGATAACTCACGCTCAACATGCCTCCTAGCAACAGCAAAGCAGGAGGCAAGCAGTCTTCGCTGCTGGGATTCTTCTCCAAGGTTCCGGCTTCACAAGCCACTCCAACTCAGCAACAAAAGGCCGCGCCACAGCCATCTCCAGCGACGCAGAAGCAGCCCGCATCTGCCTCAAGCAAGAAGAGCAAGGATGCTTCGCCTTCGCTCAAGTCAAGCAATGCTCAGCCTCTCGATACGCCTCCACCAAGCGAGGACAGGTCCAGCTCGCGAATCTCAAAACCTGCCAGAGACATCGTCGCTGACAAGGATGCCAATCGACCACCATCATCTTCTCCGACTTACCATCGCTCCAGCTCTCTTCCCACCGACAGCCTCCTGCCGACCACACAAGCTCCTACTACCAAAGGAACCAAATCATCAGAGTCCGAAGACCTCACACCGCCTCCCAGCAGCGACGTAGACAGCATGGACGTAGATGATCAAGAGGAACAGGAGCAGCCACTCTTCCGTCGTCGGGCTGCAGCCAAGCGACCCGTCACATATGCAGAGTCTGACTCAGACGGTGCTGCAGCAGCCGACAGCGATAGCGAAGACGATGCCCCAAGCTCATCCAAGGGTCGCAAACGCAACGCAGCCAAAAGAGCCCGAAAGACGCGCGACGAGGACGACTTTATCGTTCCAGATGACCATGACGAAGACGACGAAGAGCTTCCTCTGGATGCAGCTAATGCTTCCGACAACGACGACGGTCCAGCGTCTGAGCAAAACAGCGATGCAGATGCTTTTGGCCAAACATCAAAACGCAGCAAGACCACGTCCAACAAGAGCAAGGCTTCTGCAGTTGCCTCCTCTTCTCGTCCAACAGGCTCGGACTCGGCTTTGTCGTCTTTCAAGATGGGCAACGGTGCCTCAGGCTCATCATCGCCCCGCTCATTGATCGGCGCGAGCAACGGTGCCGCTCGCAGTGGACCATCCTCTGCATCCCTGTCTCATCTCACCAAGGCCGAGCGACGCGTCATTGAAGAGAAGCGCAAGAAGGCCGCAAACGAGGAGGCGTACAGCTTCCTTGTCGATCTGCGCGATAAGGACGGCAACCGTCCTGGCGATGCCGAGTACGATTCGCGCACTGTCTACATTCCTAAGTCCGCCTGGAAGGACTTCACACCCTTCGAGGAGCAGTTCTGGCGCATCAAGCAGAATCACTGGGACACAGTGCTATTCTTCCAGAAGGGCAAGTTCTACGAGCTCTACGAGGAGGACGCACTCATTGGTCATCGCGAATTTGATCTCAAGCTTACCGATAGGGTCAAGATGAAGATGGTCGGAGTTCCCGAAGCTTCCTTTGACATCTTTGCAGCCAAGTTCCTCGCTCTTGGATACAAGGTTGGTCGTGTCGATCAGACCGAGACCGCTGTAGCCAAGGGCATGCGCGTAGGAGAGCGTTCACGTGGCGGCGGCTCCGAGATCGTCAACCGCGAGTTGAGACATGTGCTGACCAGCGGTACCATCGTCGATGCATCCTCGCTTCCCGATGACCTCAACAGTTACTGTGTCTCGATCAAAGAGTCTGCTTCTGCCGGACGCAACGGTCCCATCTTTGGCGTGTGCACGCTCGACGCTGCCACTGCCGAGTTCAACTTGACCGAGTTCGAAGATGACGAGTCGCGAACCCGACTCGAGACACTGCTCCGTGCTCTCCGACTCAAGGAAGTGCTTCATGAAAAAGCAGGACTCTCAGCTCCTACACTCCGAGTCCTCCGCAGCACCGTGCCTACAACGGCTCAGATCACCATGCTCAAGCCTGGTGTCGAGTTCTTTGAGCCCGACACCACCTTGCGCAAGCTCAACGCCCTCTTCAACCCTGAGGTCGATGCCGAGGCTCGAGTCGAATCGCTCGATCCCGTTGACCCGTCACTGCTCCCCGAGGGCATTGCAACAATGCTCGACAAGCCGTGCGCCATGTCGGCGTTGGGTGGTATGTTCTGTTATTTGGCCCAACTCAACCTTGATCGCGACTTGTGCTCAAGCCGCAACTTCAACATCTTTGATCCTCTGCGTCAAGACAAGTGTCTCGTGCTCGATGCGCAGTCGCTCACTCATCTCAACGTCTTGCAGAACGACGAGGGAACTGATGAAGGCACCTTGCATCGCCTACTCAACCGCTGCGTCACACCTTTCGGCAAACGTCTCTTCAAGATTTGGCTGGTGGCGCCCCTTGCTACAGCCGATGCCGTTCGTGCTCGTCAAGATGCAGTCGAGGATCTGCTCAAGTATCCTGGGTTTGGCGACGAGTTCGAAACGTTTGGCAAAGCGCTTCCCGATATCGAGCGTATCGTGCCTCGCGTCCGTGCAGGCAAGTGCAGACCTCGCGACTTCACTGCTGTGCTGAAAGCGCTGGCTCGTTTCGAGAAAGCTGTCCGCCAGCTTCGAGCTCAGTGCGAAGGTTTCGAGACGGGAGTGATCGACGAACTCCTCCAGTCTATCCCGCCTGTCTCCACAATGGCTCGTGAGCTGCAGTCAAGCTTCAAAGTCACCGAGGATGGCTCCTTCACGCCTATCGAAGGCGCTTACGAGCCATACGACCGTGCCGAAGTTGCTATCGCCGAAGTCGAAGCACAGCTAGAGAGCGAGATCGAATCGTACCGCAAGCAGCTCAAGCTTACAGCTGCCAAGTGCGCTTGGAAGCATCTCGGAACCAAGGACATTTTCCAGATCGAGGTGCCTGTCTCCACGAAAGTGCCGAGCAACTGGACGAAGCTAAGTGGCACCAAGGACCGCAATCGCTGGTATTCACCCAAGGTGCGCGACCTGGTGCAGGACATCAAAGAGGCTCGTGAGACACGTCTCGCTGCGCTCAAGCAGTTCCACCAGAGCCTCTTTGCCAGCTTCTCAGAGAAGAGTGATGTTTTCCTGCAGGCTGTCAAGACGATCGCTGAAGTCGACTGCCTGCTCTCGCTCGCCAAGGCCTCGTATGCTATCGGCGAGCCTTCGTGTCGACCAGAGCTGGTCGACAACGAGACCGCTCTGCTCGAGTTCGAGGAGCTCCGACACCCTTGCATCGCTGGCGACAACGTCGACTTCATCCCCAACGACATCCGACTTGGTGGCAAGAACGACGAGGTTGTCATCTTGACCGGTGGTAACATGGCCGGTAAGAGCACTACGGCTCGAACCAGCGCTACAGCCGTCATCTTGACTCAGCTTGGCTGTCGTGTTCCAGCTGCAAAGGCCCGCATCTCGCCCGTAGATCGCATCGCTTCGCGCATGGGTGCCAATGACCAGATCTTCCGCAACAACAGTACTTTCATGGTCGAGATGCTCGAGGCTTCGCGTATCATCAACGAGTGCACGCCACGCTCGCTTGTCATCATGGATGAGTTGGGCCGCGGTACCAGCACCTTTGACGGCCAAGCGATCGCGTTTGCCGTTCTTCATCATCTGGTCAGCCGCACACGCTGCTTGACCTTCTTCCTTACCCATTATACCAATTTGGCCTACGACTTTGACTCTTACTCGAGGGTCAGCAACAAGCACATGCAGGTGTTGGTGGACGACGCCAAACGCGAGGTGATCTTTACGTGAGTGCCAAGATGCCGTTGTGTATAGCATCATTCGAAGACTCTGTTTCTAAATGACTAACTTTTCTGCTTTCCTTCCTTATGATATTTGATCGCGACAGGTACCGTCTGGTAGATGGCATCGCAGAGTCATCGTACGGTACTCAGGTGGCAGCTCTTGCTGGGGTGCCGCATGAGATCTGTGATCGCGCTGCAATTGTCTCGAAGCAGTTCGCCGAAGCAACGAAAGCCAGTCAAGCCGAGAAGAACAAGAGCGCCATTCCCCTGGCTTTGCTCAGTGATTTTGTTCATCTCTTCAAGCTCGCTGGCGAGAAAGCGCCTGCATCCAGCGACCGCAGCGCCGAGGCCAAGGCACTCACAATGCTTTCGCAGCTCGACATTATTCGTTCACAGGTAGCTGCTGTGGCCAAGGGAGATTCATCCGCCAAGTCACTCGTTAGCCCTCCCCCCTCAACTTCAACTTGTACGTAGTAGCCCTGTCGTTTTGCGTGTCAATGACAAAAGCCCTCGTCTCGTGGGCTCACTTTCGTCTCAGCCGAACAACCCTCTGACCTCTGTGTTCCTCCGTACTTCATTTTGTGACTTCCACTTTGACTTCAAGAACAGCCATGCAAATCGACGACGACGCAACAGATGATGGCGCGGAAGAGGCACCTGGCCCGCTTCGACCGGCGGCTAAGAAGATGACGACGTACGCTGGCCGCAGTCGGCGTGCCATGACGGAAGACTTCCAGCCACAACCCGTGTCCTTCGCAAGCAAGACAGACGATGACGAGGCGATGCAAAAGGCGCAAAGCAGTCCCATCCTCGCCTCTGTTCACTCACCGCTCTTCCCGACGATTCGTCACGCTAAAGCACCACCACACAAGTCACAGTCAAAATCTGCATCCGCATCGATGACGACTCGAGAGCCAGAACAGCTCATCCTCGACCTTGGACAACGCATTCGCATCCGCTGCAACGAATGTGACATGCAGTACGACACCTCTTCGGCTGAAGACTGTACTCTGCATGCACGACACCATGAACGAACGGTCAAAGGGCTGGACTGGAGTGCCAAAGCGCTCAACACGTGTGGAGAGACGGTGGCTCAGTTGAGCCTGGCACGACGCAGCGCGGGACGAGGAAAGTCAGTGTTGCGCGGCAAGCAGAACAGCAGCGGAGGAGGGCTCGAGGCAAGCAGTCAGTCGGAATCGGTGGAGATCCGGTGCTATGACATGGCGACGTTGAAGGACAGCGTTGCGACCAGGAAGATCAACGAGCTGTTGCAGACCGTAGATGATGCGTTGGGTGCAGCTTCGGTCGATGTGGCAGAGATTCAAGGATGCAAGGTTTTGGTAGCAATATGCTCTGGTCGAGCAGCTGGTGCTGCTGTGGTCGGACGCGTCCCAGTCGGTGAGGCCAGAGAAGTCCTTCCCTCGAATAGCAACAAGGAGAATGAAGGCACTGCCGCTGCTGCAGATGTCGATCTGGACACAGAAGCCACCAAAGTCAAGGTTGGCACGGTGTGGAACGACGCAGGAGACGCCATCTTTGTCTCTGATGCATTGCCATCGTCCAGGACACCACCTGTGGGGATCTTCCGCATTCATGTCATCCCTACTTGGCGACGCACAGGGATGGCCAGCGCCTTGTTGGATGCAGCGGCAGACAACAGCGTCTACGGCTTCGACCTGTCGGGCTTGATCAATATGTATGGAAGTCGAGCGAGGTCGGTCGCGTTCAGTCAGCCAACGGAAGCCGGAAGGAAGCTGGCGGAAGCTTGGATTCGGAAGGATGAGAACACGGAGAGCGCTTGTACAGCTCGATTGATTGTATTCGAAGCTTGACATCGTGCCCACACACATACAATCACATTTCTGACCAATCTTGCCATGCATTCCTCTTCTCTTCGCCTCTTCACTCATGTTAGCAATGATACTCACTTATTCTAAATCCAGGATGAAAGAAGAGCTGGACAGGGTCACGAAATCGAGCCACATGCTGGCTGAACCGTTGAGCAAGCCATTTGGAGTGAGCCCCATTGCTGCGCTTCATTGCGAATCCGACCACAACCTTCTGAATGAGTCGATATGAAATAGAGCATAGCTGATGGCAGACGTTGTCGTGCGAGTGAGAATTTCAATGTGACCTGAAATGCTCACCTCAATTAGAAAATTGGTTGCAGCCTGCAGTGGGCAATTCAAAAAACGCGCTTGCAGAGCGTACAAACGCGGAGAGCGGGAAGCACGCACAGCTATGAGCGAGAACAGCAGCAAGCAGGCAAAGCAGGCAGCAGGCAAGGAGAGAGTGATCCGAGCGGCAGCTTGAGTTGAGTGTGTGTGTTGAGCTGGAAGATTGCTTCGACTGCCACGCAGCAGCAGCAACGGCGACGGACAATCTGAGTCCAACACGTCTGCAGCTCATGTTGCATTCTTGCTTCGTCTTCCAACGTCCAGTTTAGATCACCTCATCGTCATCGGATCGTCCGTCTCTTCGCAGTAGTTAGCGCATCCCAACTGTGACGTCCCACGAGCATCGGCCTTGCCAAATCCAAACAGAGGCAACGATCGCTGGTCGAGTTCTCCCATCTTCAGCCTGGTAGCGAACAACACATCACCTTCCCATAGAGCCGGCGTGTAGACCGCTACACTAGCTGCAACCCCACCATGTCGTCCTCTGAGGCCATCGCATACACCGTCGTTGCTCCCGACCCTAGCAGTGACGGTATCGAGCTCTCGACTCAGGATCTGCGCAACAACCTTCAGCGTGGTTCTGATGAGGTCAAGCTTGAGACCCTTCGACGCATCATTGTTTCCACCTTGAATGGATCGCCTCAGCCCAACTTGCTCATGCCTATCATTCAATATGTCTTGCCAAGCCGAAACAAGCAGCTCAAGAAGATGCTCCACTTCTACTGGGAGGTTTGCCCCAAGCTCGATGAGAAGGGCAATCTCAAACAGGAGATGATTCTTGTTTGGTAGGTAATCAACTTTTACAAGCCTATTCGGGCTCCACACTCAATGAGCAGCATGACTAACGCTCTTCTTCCACACTTACACGTCTTTGATCGTTGCTCCAATCGCACAGCAACGCTATCCGAAACGACTTGCAGCACCCGAACGAATACATTCGAGGTTCCACATTGCGTTTTCTGCAGAAGGTCAAGGAACCAGAGCTTCTCGAGCCCCTCATCCCTACCATTCGCCAGTGTCTCGAGCACCGTCATAGCTACGTCCGAAAGAACGCCGTCTTTTGCGTCTACTCGATATACCAGCAGAATGAGAACCTCATCGTTGACGCTCCTGAGCTCATGGAGACTTTCCTTGCCGCCGAAGCCGACACCACCTGCAAGCGCAATGCTTTCGTCCTTCTCTGCCACACCGCACCAGAACGCGCAGTCCAATACTTCCTCGGCCTAGGCGACCAGGTTGCATCCCAAGACGAGCTTATGCAGCTTGCCATCATCGAACTCATCCGAAAAGACTGCCGCGGCGACTCGCCCAACCGTCCTCGCTATATCCGCGCTGTCTCTGAGCTTCTCGCTGCTCCCAGCCATTCGGTCAAGTACGAAGCCGCCACTACCCTCACCACTCTCACTCAGAACGCTGCTGCCGTCAAAGCCACTGCTAGCGCCCTCATCGAGCTCATCGTCAAGGAGAGCGACAACAATGTCAAGCTCATCGTACTCGACCGTCTCGACGCCCTCCGAACCAAGCACGAGCACGTCATCGACCCGCTCGTCATGGATCTCCTCCGCGTGCTCAGCAGCCCTGACATGGACGTCCGTCGCAAAGCGCTTCGCATCGCACTCGAGATGGTCTCCAGCCGCAACATCGAGGAGGTCGTACTCTTGCTCAAGAAGGAGCTCATGAAGACCGTCGACTCTTCGCAATCGCAGGAAAAGAACCTCGAATACCGTCAGCTTCTCATTCAGTCCATCCATACTTGCGCCATCAAGTTCTCCGAGGTCGCTTCCAACGTCGTCCACGTCCTGATGGAGTTCCTTGGCGACTCGAACAACCCTTCTGCTGTCGATGTCATTGCCTTTGTTCGCGAGGTCGTCGAGAAGTTCCCTGACCTGCGATCTAGCATCGTCGACAAGCTGCTTCGTACTTTCACCGATATCAAGTCGGGCAAAGTCTTCCGAGGCGCGCTGTGGATCGTTGGAGAGTACTGTGCCAGCATCGAGGATATCAAGGAGGCTATGCAGCAGATTCGAAAGGTAGTTGGCGAGGTGCCCATCTTGGCAGCGGAGGAGCGTTTGCTCGAGTCTTCGACGGCCGAGACCGACGGTGCTACCAAGGAGGAGGCGGATGCTGCTTCCTCGTCATCGGCGCTGGGTGGTGCTACCAAGGCTTCATCTTCGGCCGCCAACCGTGTCCGTGCAGACGGCACATACGCCACCGAAACAGCTTTCAGCTCGGAAGCCAACCAGGCTGCGCGTCTCGAGGCCGTCAAGAACGCATCCAAGCCTCCACTTCGATCGCTGCTCTTGCTTGGCGACTTCTACACAGGTACTGTGCTCGCCTCGACACTCACCAAACTTGTGCTGCGCTTTGCCGAGCTCTCGTCAGACGCAGCTGCCAAGAATAGTATGCGTGCCGAGTCGATGCTCATCATGACCAGCATCGTCCGCGTTGGTCAGTCTAAGTTCGCTGCCTCGCCCATCGACGAGGACTCCACCGAGCGTATCATGGCATGTGTCGAAACGCTTGCTTCTTCGATCCGGGACGCTGAGCCTGAGAGTGCAGAGGCCAAGGAGGTCTTCTTGCACGACACCAAGGCGGCATACACTAAGATGGTGGAGCACGAGCAGGCCAAGGCTGCCGAAAAGCTGGCTAAGGAGACCAAGGTCGTCAAAGTTCAGCCGGATGACTTGCTGTTGTTCCGACAGTTCAGCAAGAAGGCGGCGGATGATGCGGCGGAAGAGTACGAGCGCGAGTTGACACAGGCTACAGGTGCAGCTGAGGCGGCCAAGGACGACTTTATCAGCAAGCTCGCTCGTGTCGTTCAGCTTACCGGATTTTCCGACCCCGTCTATGCGGAGGCTTACGTCAATGTGCACCAGTTCGATATCTTGCTCGATGTACTCGTAGTTAACCAGACTGTCGAGACGTTGCAAAACCTCTCGATCGAGTTTGCAACCCTTGGTGACCTTAAGCTCGTCGAACGACCTTCTAACTACACCCTCGCACCCTACTCTTATCAATCCATTAAAGCCACCATCAAGGTCTCGTCCACCGAAACCGGTGTCATCTTCGGCAACATCATCTACGAAGGCGCAGCAGGCACAGGTACTCAATCCGCAGGTGACGCCAAATGCGTCGTCCTCAACGACATCCATATCGACATTATGGACTACATCGCACCCGCATACTGCAACGAAGCCCAGTTCCGTGCCATGTGGACCGAGTTCGAATGGGAGAACAAGGTCAACGTCAACACTTCCATCACTGATCTTCGCGAATACCTCGCACACATCATGAAGAGTACAAACATGTCATGTCTCACTCCAGAGGCAAGTTTGGCAGGAGAATGCGGATTCTTGTCCGCAAACATGTACGCAAGGTCGTTGTTCGGTGAAGACGCGCTGGCTAATTTGAGTATCGAGTTGTTGCCAGATGGAAAGACGATTCAGGGTCATGTGAGGATCAGGAGTAAGACTCAGGGTATTGCTTTGAGTTTGGGAGACAAGATTACGTTAGCGCAAAAGGCTGCTTCGAAGGAGTAGATTGGGCAGTGTTGTATCTTGGTTCGTTGATATAAAAGCACACTTTTCTCACTTTTCCTCCAAAGTCTGTACGAAGTGAGGATGTGAATGCGATGTGTGATTGATCTGTGCGCTGTTTGACTGTGATTGTGAGGTGATAGAAGCTGCGGGACTTTGTGTGACTGACAGCTCGACAGACGCGAACGCTCGCAAGCCAAGTTAAGAATACCATCCACCAGGAGGAGGTCCTCCCCTTCCACCACCACCAAACCCACCAAATCCACCACCGAATCCACCTCTACCACCCCTTCCGCCTCCGAACGGATTTTCGCCACGCGGAGGCGCCAACTCATCCCAATCAGGCTCTCCACTCGCCGGACCCCTTCCGCCCTGTGGTCTAGCTCCGCCTACATCCGGATGGTTGCTATCCGGCCCGAAAGGGCCACCACCAGAAGGATAGATCGGATCGAACCTGGCACCTGGTGGAACAGCTCCAGGAGGCAAACCTGTCGGACCGGCACCTGGGTGATTAGGTCGGAATCGATCACGGAACATGGGATGGTCTGGACCGACATACATCCCACCACCTGTATCTCCACCCGGGAAGAGAGGAGGGGGAGCACTGCTTCCGCCTCCCCCGAAACGAGGTGGCATGGCTAGAGGCGAGCCCCCGAGTGGGTCTAGATCCCGATCGCCAATAATGAGGGGATTACGGAACGGAGGTTGAGAAGGATAGGTCGGATCGTCTTCGTCACCAGCGAAAGGTGGGCGTGGCTGGCTCGGCCTATTAGGCGGCTGAGTTGTAGAGGAAGAGGACGAAGGATCATTACGACCATCACCAGTATTAGAGCGCGACTCTTCTGTGTATCCGTCCTTCCTCAACCCCGGCACAAGGGTCCGCAAAATCTGTGTCTTGTACGCAATCACCAAATCCTTCAACCTCGAAGTTCCAATAAACCCATTCACCAGCGGCTCATCCCTCTCACCTTCCTTCTTCGCATGCGGATACGGGAAGAACGAAGGCGAAAAGTAGTCACTGAGCGGAATCTCCATGGTACTTGTCTTGCTTCCTTGCATAGCAATTCCATGAATCACAGCTTTGTTGCCGAGCTTGACGATCTTGACAAGGTAGTCGAGAGACGATTGATGATGCTTGTAACGGAAGGAGTAGTGGTCGGGACCCTTGGAATTCCATTCCGCCGGGAGCTTGTTTGCTGAAGTTGCGTCGGGAGAAGAAGACGAAGACGAGTCATCAGAGGAAGGCTGTGGGAGACGATCGTCTTCGGAGAGACCAGTGAGGCGGAAATCGAGACGAGTCATGATGACATGGATCACTGCGGAAAGCGCATCGGATGGAGAGCGTAGTTGAGGCTCGGCTGAGGGGAGTAGCTGCTGCAGGACGTGCAGCAGCGCTGATGGGTCGAGAAGGTCGGTCATGGTTGTTGCTGTAAGATTCGCAGCTGTGAATGATCGAATCTGCTTTTGATACGACGAATCGGAGGTCGGTGTCGAGGAGAACGACTCAGATGGTGTTGAGGAAGGAGGCTGGAGTGTGTCTGTGCGTCCATGCAGGGTCGAGAACGCGCAATTCTGTTTCCGCTGCACACTTTTCTTTTGGTCGGTCACACTGTCGAAGGTGGGCTGAGCTGAACAGCAAGCCGAAATGTCGTGTCAACCCGCTTATCCGCACTCTCGCCTCTCCTCTTTCTTCTCCATCATCCTCCCAGCCAAGCCAGTGCACGACACCTCTTGGCTGTTCATCTTTGCTTCCCACCCTGTAATTCCCCCCCCTTGTGCCGCTCGTTCTGCGCTCGACCGCCCCCCCCCCCCCCTTTTTGTACGGCGGGCCGGGAGCCTCCATCGAGCTTGAAAGCCTCACGGGTCTCTCACCTGCAATATATATGTTATGCTATGTTGTCGTGCGCTAGCTGACCAGTCAGACGGGATGCGCAATTTTCAAGACTGTTAAGCCCCTACGAAGCGGCGCCAAACGTCACTGGATCTCGCTCTAACCGCAAGCGTGGTTGAAACATGTTGCTCTCCCAAATCTCAATGCAAGGGAACACAAATCTGCTGCACGGCCAAAGAAGATGTGCCATGAGTGTATGCAAAGTTCCTCTGTAAAATGGATGCAAATGCAGAATCTAGATGTTCCTAAGCTCGACCTTCTCCACCAACCCTTCTCCGAGCCTCTCGATCTCGGCCATGACAGCCAACTTGTTCAACTTGACCTGCGTCTTCTTCTCCGCCTTCAAGCTTGTCGGGCAAGAAGAGAAGCCCAATCCAACCTTGAAGTGCCTCTCCCTGTCCAGCGAAGGATTGAACAGACCGCCAATGACACTACCACCGTGCTTGTCATGGTACAACCTAAACGAGTCACTGTACAAGCCTCTGAGCATGGCGAGGAAAGACTCTGCGGGGTCGAAACCAGGTTTTGGTGTGGTTCCGAGCAGTGTGTTTCCAGCTTTGACGCTTGCGTTGGCGTCATTGGCGTATTTCGTCTTCTTACCGCCCCAGACGCTGGGGTCTGCACGAACGTTCTCGCTGTATCTCGGGAGGACAGAGGGCTTGAGATGAATGACGAAATCATAGTGTTCGAGCGAAGGAGTGAAGAGGGCCAAAACATCTTCTTCCGTCAACGAAGTGGCTTCTTCCAAAACAGAGACAGCTGCTTTTGCGAGTTTCTTGACTCCATCTGCTACACCTCCAACAGGACCTTTGCGACCAAACGCAAGACCTTCAAGGTCAGTTTCTGTAGCGACGAACCACGCGCGGTGCATCATCGACGGATCACTACCTCGTGCGGCATTGAAGTGGGTTTCAACTTCGGTGCGCTTCTCAGAAGGGAAAGTGTAGATGGCCTTTGCTTCGGCTGAGTCGATCACTGCTTGGATCAAAACCATCAGAGGTTCTTCTTTCCACCTCCAGTTGGCTAGCAATCGCAAGATCCTCAACAGACCTGCGACGGCAGATGCCGGCGCACCTTCTTCAGGCGAAAGGTACGCTGCGGCACAGATGAGCTCGATCAACTCCTCCGGAATCGCAGGGGACGAGAGCATCTGACTGGACAGCCATCGCTTTGTCAGACGCACAGCACCACTGAACGATGCAAAACGGTGTCCCATCGAAGCAATGTACGAATGATGCAACGGCAATGTTTCAAATCGTCGTTGCCACTCGTGCAAGATCTTCCTTGCGCGACGCTTGGCCCCCACAGACTCGAATCGATCAGCCAAGATTCGCTCGAGCAAAACCTTCTCCCTGTTGTGCATGATTCTGGCCCTGAACGCGAATCCATTTGCAAGGATCAGCTCTAAGCTGCACTGGTCCTGCATCTTCGAAGTTGCGTTGGGGTCGAACACAACGCGACAGGTAGTACCGGCGATCTTGTTGCTGATCTCGGCACACATACGCTCGAGGAAAGCAGCTTTCATCGCCTGAATAGCAGCGAGCTCATTGGGCCACTTGCCAGAGCCTTCAAATGTAATGATGATATCCTGGACGGGCAGATAAGAGGCCGAATCGGGGATGCGATCACCGAGCAACTCAAGGTTGATGGGAGCGGGGACAAAGGTGCTTGTTCCTCGAAGACCAGGAGAAGCAGGCGAGATGGAAATGATAGAGAGCGGGAGAGACTCGAGTGCACGCAGATCCTTCGAGAGTTGGTCGAATGCGGATTGGACCAGAGTGAAGCCCTTTTCGTCGGTGCTGACCAGATGGGCGGTTCTGGCAAGGGTGGTGTCGATCTCTAGCAGCGATTCGAAGTTGGAAGAGACAAAGTGAATCTGCGACTCGTGGATGGCGTGATGACGGTAGAGAGCGTACGAGAGGATTCGTCGAGGGATTGCAAAGCGCGATGCCTGTGTGGTAACCGGCCAGACAACACTCTCGAGCACACGCCCATCCTTGAAACGACGCAACTCGGACATCTTACCCCAGAAGGCACGGAACTGTTCCGCCTTTTCGGTCTCCTGACTCGAGGGGCCATGTTCGACCATCCTCCATGCCTGCTCGCCGTCGAGAACGAGACCGATCTCGGCATCGCTTTGAGCAGCAGGACGGGTGCCGTCAAGTCTCCATGTCCCAGCGAGACCTCCGGTGGCAGGATGAAGAAGTGCAACGAGCTTAGTGCGGCCTTCCAGCGCACGCGAAGCAGTGGTGCTGACTTGGATCATAGCGGCTTGGAAAGACGTACCAAAGTCGGCACGCTGGATCGGTGTGGATGTCGACACGCCAACGCCATTGCTCTTGTCCGTTGCGTTGGACTTGGCAGCCGAGAGAGGCAAGTCGATGCGTGCAACTTCGTCAAAGGTGAATGGCGCAGCTGTGCGATCCTGCAAGAACAGCGCATCAAAGTGATCCGAGCTGGGATCGTTGAGCATCTCGAACGTCCTCTTCGCCTCGTACTGCAGGAGGTCCACGGATCCAGTGGGGACGAATGCGAATAGATTGAGTGTGCCACTAGGGTCGACGAAAACACGGTCGAAGACTTTGCTAAAGTCCTCTCGAGTGACCTTGTCCGACCTCGAAGCAAGACCAGCCTCGGGCATCGATTTCATGAATGCAGGATTGGCACGGAAATCGTGTTTTGCGAGCCAGTCCATGACACCACGGAAAAGCTGGTAGCTCGAGAAGCTGTTGGCGAGCTTGCTTCGTCCTGCATTGGTGGTATCTCGCTTTCCTGAAGCACGCTTCTCCTCACCTTGCAAGAGATGGGCGAGGATCATGGTCAGAATGAAGCGTAAAGAAGCCGTGCCGGCTACGAGCCTGCGACGGTCCTCCTCAGAGCGCTTGGGTTTCGTGCGACCACCCGAGCCGAATCCACGCTGAAAGGCCCAGGTCTTGAGCAGCAGGCAGGCGTCAGCGAAGGCAGGGCAAGCTTGTGCCACCTTGTGCAAGTAAACGAGATGAGGCAAGTGAAGTGTGTCGGCGAGGATGGCGGCATTGTAGCGAGGTGTAGCAGCGGCAGCACTTGAAGCAGCATCGGCGGAGGTTTCAGCGGCATCAGTAGCGGCTACACGCACATTGCTGCGCAGAGGGCCCAGGTGGATGGGCTTGAAAGTGTCGGGCTCGATGGAAGGGTGAATACGGATGTTGCACTTGAGCTTGGAAAAGTCGGTCTCGGACTTGTCATGGATCGGTTTGAGCACCAGGATAGGTCGTCTCGGGTCAGAGTCGACAAGCGCGAATGAAGCGGTGACTCCGAGATGGATGTCGTGCTCGTCCTCGGCAGTCTGAATGGCGTGTGCGAGTGCTGCGAGGTAGAACGCCTTCTTGTGGAAGTAACGGAAGTTGACGTAGTCCTTGGGTTGGAAGAGACTTGCTGGCATGACAGCAGCAATATCGACATCAATTCCTTCCGGACGCTTGGCGGCTGACTTGAGTGGCCAGCTACCGACGAGATGCATGGCAGAGGGCTTCTCAAAGCCGAGCTTGTAGTTGGCGTCATTCTTTGGAGCTGGGTCAGGGAAAGGAATGCGAACCTTGGAGCCAGATGTGCGCTTTTGGAAGCCTTTGATCGCCTCACCGACGGGTTTTGGGTCGATAGGGGCCAGAGACTCGAACAGCTGGTGCAATCTGCGGAGGACGAGCTCGAGCGCGCTAGCCTTGTTGTAGGCAGGGCGCACCTCAGGGAGCATCTCGTCGACCTTGAGCTTGAAGACGTTGTTCTTGAAGAGCTCGCCGGTCTCCTTCAGACCTTGCACTTCAGCGGTTGTGGGGAGAGCGTACAGAGCACTTTTGGCGGTTCTACGTGATTCGTATGCTGCCGCAGTTGCGTTCTCTGAGGTCGTAGCGGCTTGTGCATCGGTAGAGTGATTGTCATCGCCAGCTTCGAGGTCTTCAAAGCCACCGTCCATGTCCTCATCTGACATGAGCTCGACCTCGCCGCGCTCTACATGATCATAGTCATCCTCCACTTGCTCGTCGTCATCTTCGCTGTCAATCTGATCGTCGTCGTCACTGTCTTGATCTGATGCGAGCTCAATCTCGTCTTGTGATGCTTCTTCAGCAGATTCGTCTTCTTCGTCATCTTCCTCGTCGTCTCCCTCGCTGTCCTCTTCCTCGTCATCATCTGAGGCGTCTGGCAGAGCAGCTGACCCGGTACCGTGCAACGCTGAGTCCAGCAGGTCCTCGCCATCGTCGAAGTCGTCGTTGTTGTCGCTGTCGTCCATGTAAACGGTTCCGTTCTTGGCTTTTCGAGACGAAGAAGGTGTCGACTGTGGTCTTGACCTTGCTGACGGGCTGGCTGTGTGTTTGGAGGACGAAGGTGTAGAGGTCGAAGCCTCGGCCTTTCGCTTGACGCCAGGCATTGTGATTTGTCGCCTCCTACAGCCAGTACTGGTCGTGCTGGTCTTCCTCGAATGATCGGAGTTGAAGGCTACAGGTGAAGAATGGTGAAGGTGGAACGAAGATGTGTTGCCTAAGTCGAGTATGCTGAGTGTGGAGTTCTTCCAAACTTTTTTCCTTCTTGACAGACACGAGCTTTCGCCGCCAAAAAGCAGAAAAAATTCAAGAGAAACCACACTCAAAACAGTTCCGAAACCCGAATTTTGGTCATGTTCCCGATTGGGATAGGTACATCGGGAGATAGACAGGAAAGCACAGTCCAACACTTACACGCTCGGCTTGTGGTTGCTGTGCATGACCAACACCTGATCTTCTTGTTCCCAAAACCCTGTCATCTTCTTCAATTCCATCACACTGTCAAGCACCCTTCAACTCAATCTCATCGGTGACATAATTCACCATCAATCGCAACCATGGCTGACCAAGAGAACCACGATGATGCTATCCAGCAGATCGATGTCCAGAGTAAGCTTGCTGTGACCTTGCCGCCTCGACGCTTTGCGGTGCTCATAGCTTGAACGATTCATACTCATTCTGTTGTATTCTCTGCGAACTTCCTGCTCAATCTTTCGCCGTCTCAGACAAGAGGCTCTTACATGCAGCAAGAACAGACGACCTCGAGCTCCTTCAAGAGATCATTTCTTCTGGAGCCTTCGATGCCAACCACAGTGACGGTGTAGGCCGCAATGCTCTCCACTACGCTGCCGCCTCTCAATCAACACAAGTCCTTCCCGAGATTCTCAACCTTGAGATTGACGTCGACTACCAAGACCGCACCAATGCAGACACCCCCTTGCACGCAGCGGTCAACGTCGAGATTCCAGAGGGTGAAGCAGGCACTGAGGTCGAGGAGATCAGGAACTGGATCGGTAAACCATCTTCTCTCACGAACACACTCTGAGTATGAATTGCAACTGACCCCGGACAATGTTTTACACTTTTGCAGTGAACGAGCTTTTGGAAGCAGGAGCAGACCCAACAATCCCAAACAAGGATGGTGACTTGCCAGCAGATCTACTTTCCTACGGCACAAAGTCTCGCTCGCAACTCGGTCAAGACCTCTTGGCAAGATTGAAGCGCGGACAGGCTGAGATGAACGTCAACGCCAGCGACATCGCAAACGATGATGACGTCGCTGATGATGGGGAAGGTAAGTGCACCGTTGCATCTGTGAATACGCAGCCTGTAACTGACACACCACCTGCTCTTCTTTTGACGTTGCCTCGGATCTCGCAGGAAGCGAGGGCACACCATCAGAGGAGTAATCACGCATGTCACATAGACTTGGCCGTTAATCTGATTAGCAATCTTTATTCATTCAAGTATCACTTGACTGCCTAACGTGACGAGGCGTATACACGATTGGCAACAAGATTTGGTAAAGAGAATCAGTTGCAATGGGCTTTACTAGAGATTCAACTTCCGGCCTCTTTGATGACGTTGAGCCATCACTGGATAGACCGGATTAACGCAGGTCAACAACCTTCACCGACTTTCTAGGACGATCATTCAAAATGCTTGCATCATCTCCTTTGCCATCTTCCTTGTCATCAACCGGCACACCAACCGTCTCCAGCTCTTCCTCCTCCGACTCGGACATCACTGTGGCTGCTCTCTGTCTCCTTGGCCTTGTGCCGCTACTACCCGCCTCTGTCTGGGAGGTAGCAGAGGGGGTTTGATGGCCCAAAGCAGCTCGTTCAAGCGCAGCAGCAACGCGGTGTGACGGGCTGCTGAGCATGCGAGCGCCCTCGCTTCTGCTCGGATCGAGTGCACTCGCGACACCAGCTAGTTCGTGATCGCTGTCGACCTCTTCTACTTCGATAGGCAGCGTTGGTGTGGCTGAACGGGTGTTTTTTGCAAGTCCGGACGCGATCGCCGATGTTGTGCTGGTTGGGATCGATGGGGCGGCTCTTGGTGCCACGGGCAGAGGTTCTCGCTGCTCTTCATGGGCAGCTGTGGAAGTGAGTTCGGGCTTTTGTGTGGAAAGGCTTCTGCCGTCGTCCGTACCGAGGATCCAGACGTTGGCGCCGCCTTGACGGCGCAGCAGTTCCCGACCGAGCCAATCAAGGTCGGATTCGTCCTCAATGGGCCATTCGTCTGCATCGTCGTCGGATCCGGAGCCGACATCACGGTGATCCAGATCTTCTCTTGAGGAAGTCTGCATCGCTTGTGAAACTTGCTTCTCCTCTTCCGAGTCGTCTTCGACAAGAAGCATCGGAACGCCAGTGAGAGGGTGAACGGCGATTCTTGTGCGAGTAGCATTTGTCGAATTCCTTGGTGCAGAGTGTTCGTGAGGGGCCCTGGATGCTACGGCAACTCGCTGGCCCACCCGTGGCGGAGACGGAGCATGTCCATGCAGGATGAGTGGAGCTGCGTGGATGAAGGGTCCTGCTCTAGCATAACCCGAGAGACTCGAATGGTCCTCAAAATCATCCCACGCTGCATGAATGTCAGAAGCTCGGTGACGATGGGGAATGCTGGCAGCAGTTGGTCGAGAAGAGGAAGCAGAGTGGGATCCATGTGGTTCGGCTTCGACCTCGTGATAGTACTGCGGACCGTGACGGTGGTGGAAATGGTGATAGTGATGAGGTCTCCAGAGGTCGGGCACCTGATAGCCTCGAGTGGCAAGAATGCGCCTTCCCAGCATATCAATCAGCTCGTCATCCTCATCGAGAAGCTGTTCGAGACGAGCAGCAAGTGCGTGAGCTCTCTGCTGCTGGAGGACATGGCGTTGTTGAGCCTCCGCTTCAGCCAAGGCTTCGGCCCTAGCCTGTGCTTGACGACGGGCCTCTTCTATGGCGAGAAATGTGGCTGCTCGTTCGAAGTTGTTGTCGTCGAAGAGATACAGCAAGGACCTTGGATCATCTTCATCTTCTTCGATCGACGATGGATGTAGGGACTGGAAGGAATGGTGCTCGATGTGAAGCGGCAGCTCCTCGAAGTTGATCGTGCCAAACACGAGTGCGTTGTGGTTCATCCTGTGCTATACTGCGCTGTCTGGCAGGGCGCCCGAATTGTGATTCGATCCAGGTATGAGAACAGTCGACGAGGTCGCGGATGCGTTCGCCAGTACCAAGTAGAAGGTTAGAGGGAAGAAGCAGAGTGCGGAATATAGATCTGTGAGCTGCTTTTTGAGGACAGGAGGCTTCAGGGTCTGAAATGGACGTCATGCTGCGCACGCATGAGCGAGCGCTTAGCGGGCATAAGTTACTGTATCTGACTTGACTGCAGTTGGCTCCTGCGCACATTTGAATGCGTGTTTGACAGCTTCATGAAGGCGCGAGAATGTGCCGAAGATTCGCGAATGTCCCAGCCGAAGCCGAATGCTGATCTTGACCCGATTGACGAAAGATCTCGATTTTCGGACCCATTTTTCGGCGCTCATTTTCTCGGCCAATTTTTTCTTTTGGAAGCTATCATTTCTTCCAATCTTTTGCGCTCGGCCTTCTCAACTGCATCAACAAGAGCGTCACTCCATACCTGCTTCAGAGTATCGCATAGGTGCTGAGATGGCCTCCTCTACATCCTCAGCAGCCGCTGCAGGCACAAAGACAGCGTTCGTTTCGTTTCCCGGCGCCGAGTATACTCAGACTGCAGCCGTGCGAGCTACCGAAAAGGTGCTCACTCGCCATGGGTGGCAAGTCGAGGTTGGCAATACTATCGGGGGACTGACAGGCCACCAGGACGTTGCAAATGATCAAGAAGCTGCGGTCGCACCACCTGGCAAAGATCTGTATCTGGCCGACTACGACTTGCTTCCATTCGAGGACTTGCTTCCCGGCCCTTCTTCCTCTGCGAAAGGCAAACAGCCTCAGTGCTCGAGCTACGTGATCAGGAAGGCCTTAATCCGCAAGCATTACCTCGCATCTGCACTCAACACGTATGCCGTCAAGCTTCCACCAGGCTCCGCTGCTGATCGCTTCCGCACCTGCACGCCAAAGACATGGCACCTCGAGATCCAGTTTGCCGACGAGCTTGACGAGCTTTTGATGGATGATCTTTACGACCTGGCGAAGCTACTCGAATCCAACCAGAACTGCATCGAAGAAGGCAAGGAAGAGGACGTGAGATGGTTCATTCTCAAGCCAGGCATGGCGGATCGAGGAAATGGCGTTCGCATCTTCAGCACTCTAGAGCAGTTGCAGTCCATCTTTGAAGAGTTCGAGCCCGAGTCAGATGACGAGGAAGACGACGACGAGGATGAGGACCATGGTGAAGATGGGGCGACAGGGGCTGGACCGAGCAGCCACCAAGACAGGGACGGTGCAGGATACGCGGGCAAAGACACTTCGGTCATGGCAAGCCAATTGCGACACTTTGTCATCCAAGAGTACATTCGATCTCCACTCCTTGTCGATCCTGTCAGCTCTGCCGACCACGACTCTCTGGCGTCACAGGCGGCAAACAAGCTCAGCGTTGATAGCGAAACAGCAGGATCAAAGGCGCGGAAGTTCCATCTACGCGCATATGTGCTGTGCGTCGCCGGTCTGGCTGTCTACCTGCATGACGACATGCTGGCGCTCTTTGCTCCTCTTGCATACCAGGAGCCAACCGAAGCGACAGTACGCGATCTACGCTGCCATTTGACCAACACATGCTTGCAAGAGGATGGTTCGCTTGCCGTGGGGAACGATGCTCGACCGAAAGAGGAGAACGTCTTCCTATGGTCCGATGTGACGGGCTCATCCTGCAGGGACTCCGGCGCTAGCTCTTCAGACTCGGCATCGACAATCTCAGCCGAAGTGATCGATGACGTTCGCCGCAAAGCTGCGGATGTCATTGGCGCATCATTCGAAGCAGCTGCAAAAGCTGGAAGCATCCACTGGCAAATGTGGCCCAATGCATTCGAAGTGTTTGGCGTTGACTTGCTGGTAGGCTACGATGACGACGGGAAAGACCGCGAGCTCAAGGTATGGCTGCTCGAAGTCAATGCACAACCAGACTTTGCTCAAACCGGTGCTAGACTCAGTGCCGTCATTGACCGACTATTCGAGCGTGTCTGCGAGATTGCAGTTCTTCCATATCATGGTGAGTCCAGCTCGGAGGACCGAGAGCCGTGGAAAGTAGGCGAGTCGCGACTTGGAACCACGCTCTGCTTCCGCGAGGATCTTGGCAGAGGTTTCTGAACGCTCATAATCTATGTCATGCTGCAATCATGCTTCTGCCAAGCCAGCCTGTTTGAGTATACAAGTGTGTCTTTGGGGACTTGTGTGAGATTTTCAAGCAAAATGTCAGATTGAAATGTATCACAGAGACTTATCGGATCGGAAAAAGGGTTTAGGTGGAATCACGTGCGGCCTCAAGGCGCGAGGCTATCTGCAGCGCGCTGACAGTCTGCAGCTTTTCCCTGCGTGCATCTTGACGAAACACAGCCGAGCCAAGCTGTCCCGCACCTCCCTAATCACGATACCTGAATCAGAGTCCCTTCTACGCCGCGATGTAGACCATATTTCCCCTGCTCTGGTCATAGGTATGACCCTCATACCCTTGAGAAAAGCCAACGAGTGGACGGCATCAGAATTATTCCGGCGTACCTTGGCTATCCAGTTGTGTATATCACACCTGTGCGAGAGTGAGGTACATACTGTACGTACAGTAGAAGTCGCGATTCAACTTGAGCTGCACAAAAGAGTGTTCTGTTTGGAAGGCGCTGCAGCCAGCCAATTTTGACAGATTTTCAACTGCATTCGTTCGCACAGTCGGCGTTGCTTGCTTTGTGCGTGTATTTTTGTGTAACTGTTCCTCAGTGTATGTAACACTTTGGGCTTAGCGATCGACTTCCTTCCTCCATCCGCTTCTCATCGTGGCCATCGTCTTCCTCAAGATCATCTACACCACTAGACTGTGCGGATCACCCTTCTATTGTCGGCTCGAAGGTCGCGTCCAGATGTTGGCTACGAAGCGCAGCGCATCCTCGTCTCTCTCTTAGCCAGCAACCACCACACCCTGACATCTCAGCATCCTCGCCCATAGACAACGTACATAAAAGGTGCTATTTGACTACCTTTCTTCGAGAAAATCGCACCAATCTCGTCGGAAACAGTATCAGGGACCTGTAGAGCATTCACACAACTCTCTTCCAAAGTAACGGAATAGCCTCAGCCTCGTCTTTCAGCGACTTATATATACGAACCGATCAGTAACATTGTCATCCATACAATCTGCAACCATGCCCGGTGTTCGAGCGGCTTCGCGCCGCGTTCCTGCTTTGGAGCCCTCCTCGAGCAGCTCCGCTTACGCCAGCAGCAGCAGCAGCAGCGGCGCCTCCTCCACGACACCAGAGGCAAACCTTCTAGGCCACGTTAACAACATGCGCAAATGCTGTGACATGTCCCTCTTCTACAAGAACCTCCAGGAACAGGGCGTTGACTTTATCACAGACAGTCTCTTGCATGCCAACGACATCTTTGCTAAGTATGCGTAGGTATATTTTGCTTGCTGACCAACGTTCACTGAAAGCCTTCGTCGATCCAGACCCCCGCTGACCTCGATTCTGTTTGCGATTCATGGTCCTCCTTCACGCTGCACTATTTCCATGACAGAACGATCTCGCGCACCGTCGCATCACCTTCCAAGCTTGCTGGCGAACTCTTGAAGTCGCCCACTCGCACTCGTACCCGTGCGGCAGCAGGACGAATCCGTGGCGCACTGAACGTTAGCAGCGATCCGTTCACCGATGCCATCGATGTCTTCGACAAGGAGAACGCACCCATCCCCACACGTGCATCGCGGTCGCGCACAGCTTCCAACCTCGAGCCACAGAAAGGCAAAGGTAAAGCCAAGACGAAGGCAATCGAGGTCGTCGATGAAGCACCGGACTCCCCAGCATTGCGACCAATGCGAAGAGTGCTTGGAGACGTCAACGCACAGAAGAACTCACAGAAACAGTCTGCGCAATCAACAAAGTCTGCGCCCACAGCGACCGCACCTCGCAACAACACCGTCAGCGAAGACGACAGCATGGCCATTGACGCGTCTATACATGACGAACGATCAATAGTCGAGGATGTTCCAAGAGCCTCGACTCCCCCTATCCACCCTTCGCCACCCAAGAAAGCATCTCCTCCACAGTCAAAAGCGCATGCTCAGGAGAAAAATCTGGATGCGATCTCGGTAATCGACTCGGAGGCGGAGGAGGATTCGGATGATGGTGACTCTGATGCCGAAGCAGACGCACCTTCCGCTGACGCACTTCAGGGTGAGTCTCAAAGCAAGCCAATTGAGCCCACCGTCACCAGTACTGTTGTATCGCAAGTCTCGGGCAGCGACCTCACTACTGCCTCCTCTCGGTCCGATAATAACGACACCGTACGGTCTACGGACAACACCCTCTCTGGAACGCTTGTCGATCCGAAACTCGAAAGTGCTCGCCAGGCTGCTTCGGCGCTTCTGGCCAATAAACTCCAACAGCAAAAAGATGGCAACACAGAGAAGCCTGTCAAGCGCACGTTGGCCTCGTACGGCGCCAAGAAGAGCTTGCCCGCTGCTGCACACGACACACGCCCCAGTAATGTGACCACAACATTGCATCCCGCTTCGACTCCTGCTGGACCTGGCTTCCGCTCCAGCTTCCTCAACAAGAGCTTGCGCAAGCAGATCGCTGATCAGGAAGCGCTCGAGAGCGACGATGACTCAGAGTCTGACTCGGATGCTGACGAGGCTGGTCTTGTTGCTGGCGCCACCTTTGCGGCCATGTATAAGAAGACGGCTGCGAACACACAAGCCAACACTCGCGCCAACGCTGGCGACGCTACAGGAAAGCACGCTGCCTTGTCGTCCAACGCCGGCGTCTCTGCAAAGAAGCGCAAGAGTGACGAGGCACTGCCAGTTGCAAGCGAAGCCGGTCTTGGCTCAGCCGCTCCACCCAACAAGATCACCAAGCTCGGTGCTGCTATGCTCGCCGCCAAGGCTCAATCCTCTGCGACCACTCCTGCTGCGAAGAAAGCGCCAACAGTGGGTCCCGCATCCAAGCTCGAGCAGTTCCGCAACAATCTGGCCCACGTTGCCAGAAGCACCGGAAGCGGTGCCAGCTCCAGCTCGGCCTCACAGTCGACCAGTTCCGTCGCCTCTCCTGCAATCGCTGAAAGCACTGTCACACCCCTTCCTGCCCAGCTTGTCGAGCCTCCTACTGTCGCAACAACCACCGCGACGAAAGCAGACGCACCTTCAGCTTCTGACGACCTGAAAGAAGCCCAGACACGATCGTCAGATTCTGGCTCCGACTCGACGGAGAAGATCGCATTGGGCAACAAGAGCGGTGAATCGACTATCAAGGCTTCGGCCATTCCTCGATCACCGACACGCTCTCCTTCTCGTGTGGCTGCTACGTCGCCTTTGAGACCTCCCCCTCGCACAGGGAGCGTGCGCAAATCTCCTCGCAAGTTGGCCGAACAACAGAAGACTAATCAGCAAGAAGCTGCTCGATCTGCTTCGCCGGGACCAAAGTCGAAGGAGGGTGCCAGCTTGTTCCAATCCGCTAACAGCATGCAAGCTCCACGCAGCCCAACCGCCCAGCCGCGAAGTCTTGCCGCTTTGTTCGGTAGCCCTAAGCAGGGGACGAAGCTTCCTGCACTCTCGAGTGCGACAGCTGGCAGTACGACGCCACTTCATTCGCCTCCGAAGAATTGGCAGGGGAGCCGACTTCCGTTCGCCCAACCGCTTCAATTGCAACAGCAGGAGCAAGTCACCCGGCAAGCGGACAAGTCACTGCCTCGGACTCCTGTCGAAGAGAAGGCCGACCTGGCAAACAAGGACCGCGTTGTTTCGACATCCTCGACGATCCTCTCAACCTCTAAAGCTGAGCTAGAGAGCCAGTTCTTCGACGCTCGCTCACGAGAGAATACGCCCGAGCCAGTCGAGATTCCTTCAGCGCCCGCAGCCATTGTAGCCAGCAAAGAGGCTGCCCGACCCGACAGCGCTGCAAGCAAAGAGACAGTCGCACCTGCGTCAATTCCAGCTGCTGCCACGAAGTCGTCTGGCCTCGCGAAAGCTGCCTCCCTTTCGCCAAAGAAGGTGGCAGCCAAGGCACTTGCCAAGTCAGGACCCACGTCACCGACCAAAGCAAGTGCCCTCCGAGCTGCTGCCAATGCCGCTTCGCCGTCCAAGCTCAAGGCTCAGTCGACATCACGAACGGCACAGCAGTCTAGTGTTCCCGCTGCTTCGACTTCGCCTTCGAGGGCTTGGGGCATCGGCGAGAAGATCAAGGGTTTCCTTGGATTGCATGCATCGACCACAACCAACTCGTCCACTGCTGGCGCTCAGACCAAGATCTCGGCATCCAGTACCTTCCAACCACGAGCCAACGGCATTCCCGCCAACACTGCCAGCGCTGCCCAGACCGAGGTCAAAGCGGCCGCACCACCAGCAATCGCCGCTCCCTCCATTCCTGGCGCTTTGCTTGCTAGCCCACCTCCAACATCCAAGGCACCACAAGTCAACTCGACGCCGTCTAGCAGCGCAGCCTCCACGACAAACGGCAAGCTTACCAGTATCGCTCGGGCCGAGATGCTTCGCAAGAAGCAGGTCGAAGAGGAGGAGCGCAAAGCTAAGGAGAAGGAAGAGCGTCGACGAATGCTCATGGCTAAGAAGGAGGAGCGTGCTAAGGCAGTTGCCGAGGAGGAGCTCGAGAAGGAGAACCGCAAGCGTGCTCGCGAGCAAAACGACCGAGGTGCTGACGCCAGCATTGCTTCATCTGTCGGTGCTCCTGCAGCTATTCCAGCAGCATTGTTGGGCAATATCGTTGTTGGTAGCGGCGCCTCCTCAGCTTCCAGCACTTCCCACAGCTCGGCAAGCTCGAGGACCAGCGCGGTCAGCACTATCAGCAGCGGCCCACCGACCCGACCCTCCAGCGCCCTCAACGGTAGCTACGCCGGCGTCAAGAGCCGATACATGCAGACGTCCGTGCAGCAGCAGCAAGCACAGGCGGAAGAGAGCAACAAGAAGCGCCGCGTCACCAACGACAGGGAAGGTGGAGCTGCTGCATTGCAGGTACAGGCCAGCAAGCCCCAACAACAACAGCAACAACAACAACAACAACAACAACAACAACAACAACAACAACAGCTAGCTGCTGGAGCCCGTCCAGGCACTTCGGCGGCTACTTCACAGATCGGTGCTCCCAAGATGGTTCGCACTGTCAGTCAGTCTTCCATCCGAGCTGGGCCATCCTCGCAAGTTGCTACCCAACAACCACAACAACAGCGAGCTCAGCCATCTCAAGCCAATGCTCAGCAACCACCGCAGCAGATCAAGCTGGCGATGAAGTCGGGTGCAGCTGCAGCAGGTTTTGGAGCCGCACCTCGCATTCCAGGAGCTGGCGCCATGCCTGGAAATGGTGCTGCCGCTGCTTCAATGATGGCTGCTGCCAACAAGGCGGCACTTGCTTCATCCGCGTCATCCCAACCTGGGGCCAAGTCGATGGCGAATGCCAACTTCTCTTCATCGAACCCGTTCCAGCAGGCCAAGCAGCAACAGCTGCAAATGCAGATGCAGAAGCAAAAGCAGCTTCAGATGCAGCAACAGCAACAGCAGCAACAAGCCGCCGCAGCGGCATCGAACGCCGCTCAAGCTCAGAATGCAGCAAACGCCGCAGCAACGCGAGAACAGGAATTGCATCGTGCTGCTCAATTGCAGTTCCAGATGCAAAATGCAGCAGGTGGCCGCTTTGACGAGTGGACAGACGATGCCCAACAAGGTGGTGGCGGCGGTGCAGCTGATGAGGTCTTGCCAGACATTGCTTCGGAATATTCTGACTCGGAAGATGAAGAGACCATTCAAAAGCGAGCTGCTATGCCAACATGGACCCAGGGTGACGCTTTGGACTCTGCGCTACTGTCACAGCTCACGGTGGATGCAGACGAGATCTTTGGTATCCCACAGGGTCCAGTTGAGCTCGAGAAGATCTTGCCAGGCGAGCGTACGGCGAATCGTATTCGTCGTCCACGAACATCCTCTGCCAACTGGTCCGGTCCGGATGGTCTCGCACAATGGGAGATCGACAGATACAACAAACGTATGGGTATCAGAGGACCTGGTGTCCAGCTCGCTCGAAGAGATGGAAGTCACCCTCCTCCCCCTCCACCCGGCGTCATGGCAAGGTTATCAATGGCGCAACGTCAGTCCATCTCCCATCACGGCATGGGAGTCGCCTCTTCTTCTACGATGAGTGCTTCCAGTGCTGGAGCCAGCAGTGGGGTCAAGAAGGATGATCCTCGTGGCAAGATGTGATGCTTTTGTCATCACATTCATTCACTTTGCCACTATCTATATGAACTTTTTCTTTGCAAAACACTGTATGATTTCTCATGGCAACTCGTAACATGCAAGATTCCCGTTTTCTCCCTGCGAAGTTGTGCGCGAGTGGAACTTGTAATTGAACAAGATAAGAGGCAGCTGATCGACTGGTTGAGGGAGAGCAAAGTCCAATAACTTGGAAGAGCACCTCCTTCGCATAAGAACGACGACCTCCATGCCTGAGCTCTTCCCTTCGTCCACTCCTCGAGCGTCAAAGGCGTAGCTACTGCGCCTCCTGTCATGACCAAACCGGCTTAAGACGTGTGAACCAGAGTCGAGGACGTGATCTTCGAATGCCAGTCGAATGGCTTCTGCGGCGACAAATGCTATTTCGTCAACTGAACTCAAATTTCGAAGCGATACGGTCCGGGTGTGTCAAGCCTCTTTCTTTCGACTGCTGTCACTTCAAAGGCACAGGCAAAGGTTGCGCACAACCACAGAAGCGGTATCAAAAAGCCAGACTCTGGCATTGAAATTAAACTCGATCTCGATTCCATACGATTTCTGCTGCTCCTGCTCAAAGCTGAGCATATCCACTATGCACCGCATTGCTACCGCGAACACCGGCAATTACATCATCGACATCTTCATCCGCATCCTCTTCATCCACTGCCGATCCCCTTAGATCCCTTCTTCCCCCACCTCCAGTCTGCCCGTGCTGGGTGTGGTGGTTGAGAAATTGGCTAGAGTGAGATTGAAGCTGGGAGAAAGAGTTATGCGGTTGATGGAATGAGGACCATCTTCTTCCCGCTCCTGCTCCTGCTGCTGCCGCAGCGATAGGATTGGTAGAGGCGGTGTTGGGCGGGGAGGGAGCACCGGCGGGATAGTTGTAACTACTCGATCGTTTTGGGTTGAGTGAACCGCTGCGTCGGAGTCCTGTTTGAGGATCGAACTGTTTCGTAGTGGCGGGATGCTGGGGTGGAGGTTGATGCAAATGAGGGTTGTGTTCCTGTTGATGCAACTGCACTACACTTGGTGAATGGGGTTTCGGTGGAGGAGAAGAGAACGGATCTCGATTGCCACCAGATCCAGAAATCCTTCTCTGATGCTGCATTGAATGCCGCCTAAAATCTTGAGAAGGATCAGTATCAGGGTGCGGTCCATCGTCTTCCTCCTCCTCCCGCTCTTGCTCCTGCTCTTGCTCTTGCTCTACTTCCCCTCGCCCATTCATTCGGTCCTCCTCACTACTGTTGATCAACCTCTCCCGTTCTCGAGCCGCATTACCACTGGTCGAACGAACGAAACTATCGCGTTTACGAGCAAGCCATTCATTCTTGTTCACGAAGTTGTTCAAATCTTGTGTGAGAAGATCGACCTGGCGTTGACCTTTGGGTGGTTGATCTTGCAGCCGGAGTATGTCGGAGACTTTCTCGCGAATTGTGGAGCCGAGAGATCCTTGTCGGCGCATCAAACCGGAGGGTTGGATCTGGTGCGAGGTCGGGTAGTTGCCTGAGGGGGTGGCGGGGGACATTGGTCCGCCGTTACCCGAGGAATTCTCGCTGTTAGCTCCACCGCCTTGTGGCGCGGCGTTAGGGTCGTCTTGGGAGGTTGTAGTGATGGAAGCCTTCCGCAGATCCTGGGCTGGTCGAATTCCTTCCTGCTCAAGCTGTTCTGCGTTGGCAATGTTGAGCATCTTTGCTTGCTTGGAGGGGGGGACAAGACGCAATCCGCCAGAATTCTTGGGTTCTTTGTTGGGTTTGAACCCTGCGTAGGTGCCTGATTCGAGCGAGTGGCCCCAGTGAGCGTTGGATGACACTGCGGATCCGTTTTCGTCTCCCACGTCTGCCCCGTCGGCACCTGCGGGGCGTGGGCGGCGGGGTGGTGGAGGGCGGTTGGCAGAGGCACCTGTGGTCTTTGAACGACCGAGAGGACGGTTGCTGCTCACCTGGCTATCGTCCAGTCCTTCGATCTCTCCGCCATCCCGACGATGAAGTGGGAAGAAAGGATTGTGACGGTCGATGGACGCAGCGTTGGCAGCTGCGGCTTCGTCTGACATGGCCTCTGCTGAATCTGTGAGCTCATCCACCACCGTCCGCGAAGCTCGGCCCCTTACACCGCCCTCTGTAGGCTGGATGGGCGGCGGGGGAGGCGGTTCCGATCCGGATGCTAGTGCTTCTCGTTGCAACTCCTCCTGCTCCTTCAACCAGGATGGCAAGGTGGCTTTGACCTTGGAGATGGAGGACGATTCGTCACCGCCACCACTAGCTGAGCCTGCTTTCTTGGCATAGATGGGTTTGGGCGCTACTGTGGGGACGGTGCGTTGTTGCTGCTGGTGTAAAACACCGTGCGAAACCGATGAGTTTCCTGCGCCGACCTCGCTGTCGCCACCGATTCCGCGTTGCAACTGGCTGGATGTGCGACGAGCTGTAGTGCCGAACTCGGTGTCATTGCGTCCTAAATCGGATGCTGATTGCTCCGAGTCGCGTCGCTGCAACGGGTGTCCCAGCGCACTGCTGCTTCCCAAGATCGACTTTGCTCCAGATACTGATCGCTTCTTGCCGTGTGAAGTCACCGCAGCGACATCTGGCGGTGCTGTTTGGCCGTTCAACAAACGAGGTTTGGCTGGTGGATGACCGCCGTGCTTAGCCGTGGACGACTGCAAGACGGTGAATGTCTTGGGTGGGAGCGACTCTTTGGCTCTGCGAACTTCGCTTCGAGCGTTGAGACCGGCTTGAATGAGCGGGCTGATGTGTCTCGGTGGCAGAGGAGGAGGGTTGCGCTCTCCCGGACGTGGTGGCAGTGGTGGTGATGAGGCACCGAGTCGGTCTGCCTGGTGCTGCTGACGCGAGCGAGAACTGCTGGCTTGCGAAGAAACGTCATCTGCTGGGTCGAAGACCACTTTGGGGAAGTGAGATTGTGCTGCCATGGCGGGTGTACCGTTGCGGAAGGGATTGGAAGCCGGTGAAGAGGCACGAACAGGAGTAGGCTTGACGATGCGAGGCTTGCTCTGCTTAAACGGATTCGGTGCCGGATCAAAGCCGAGCAAGGCACCCGAGGGAGTCGAGATGTTGGTGGGCAAAGTTGAGGCCGCTCCGACTGCCACAGCGTATCCTGACCCGCTCGCATAGCCTGTTGTCGATGTTGCACCGTCGCGGAATGGGTTTGCGCTCGAGGAAGGCGGGATAGGTACCGGTTTACGCTGCAGCTGCTCCAAGTTGAGTGGGATGTTGGGGTTAGCGACTTTGGGCTTGGGAGCGACCAACTTGGGCATCTGCGGTTTGGCAGGCACAGCAGGTGGAGGCTTGAAGGCACCTTGTGGGGAGTCAGGCTGCTCGTTGAGGTTGATGGCCGATTCCTCACGCACAGGTGTGAGCAGCGGTTTGGTGCTGGATTCTGGCTTTGGCGGTGGAATCTTTGGCGGGGGTACAGATGCGGATACGAGAGGTGGTGGTCCTGCTGTAAGGCTCCTTGGGCCAGGCGAAGCGATTTGTTGCACATTGCCGAAGGTAGCTGCGGAGGCACTCTGCGGAGTCGAGATCTTGTTTGGTGGTGCAATACGAACCGGCTTTGTCTGTGTGAAGATGAGGTCCTTTGTGGCGGATTTGCCCTGCTGAGCCCATGAGACGAGTCGAAGCATTGCGAAAAAGTGACCAGAGGCGAGACCTAATGGTGTGCGCTCAAAGAGAGGCAAGATCTCGAGCTCGTCGGCCATGGACATGCCACATTCTTCTCGGAGATACCGCAAACCATCCTGTTCATCAATGAGATCTGGCTGCCCACTGGGAGCAGGCTTGATGCTTGCAAAGCTGGAGAGATAGACAATGTACTCCTGAGGTGACAGAGCGGATTCGTCGAGAAAGGATCTACGTGCAGGGTTGAGAAGTGCTGCAGTGGAGCCGGCTCGGATGGAGGAAGCAGCCGAGGCATTGCGAGAGGGCGAAGCCATCGCGCCTGGTGGGGCATGCGAGTGCGACATGCCTTTACGCGTGGCCTTTGACTAGCGCACCTCGAGCTTCTCGCTACTTGCGCTTGCCACAGATCCCGCCAATGTATCAGGAAGTCACTTTTCCTTGGCGATTACGGAGCACCAACTACTTGAGTCAGAACAAGGGAGATTGGTAGATGCGTTTCCGAAGAGGTATAGATTGGCTGTGATGCTCTAGATTCGCATGAGTTTGGGCTGCTGTGGTGGGTCGCGCAGAATCGATGGTGGGCGCAATGCTGATATTGGAGGCTGAAACGCGTGAGATGCGTGGTTGGTACCGTCTGGTATCGTTGATGCCTTGCTAGGACCGTCTGTGTTTGGGCTTATCAGATGGAGACGACGATGTATGCGATGCGATGTGATGCTTTTCTGATGCTATGAAGGAGGACGACACGAGATCCAATTGACGATGTTATCTGATGATTTGAACAGGTACTGATGCTTTCTTGCGACGCTGTCGAAGTGGATCCTAAACTGGTGATGGTGGACAGAGACTCGGCTGGATGAAGTGATGATCCGGGAGAGATACCGCTGTAGAAGATAAGTGGCTGCGATCCGGGACGATGCTGACAGGCAGGATGAAAGCGAGATGATGAAAGCCTAAGCCAAAGTGAGGATGGAGGCGGCGGCTGCAGTGAAGCGTCAGAGTGCGTGGCTGATGGTGAGTTGGGTGGAGCGGAGATGGAGGCAAAGTAAGCGAATGAAGAGATTGCTGGTCCGATAAGCCGTCTGCGGAGAGCGAGAGAAGGCTGAGTAGATGGAGGGGCTATGCGACGGTGGTAAGAGGGGATTGAACAAGAAAGAGATATCCGCGCTAAACGATGATGTACTGTAGCTCGATGTCGGAAGAGTAGTTGGTGGGGTAATGGACGAGCAAAAGGTCCAAGGCTGAGAAAATACTTGCGATCTCTCGAGAGAAGGGGAACGAGGGAGAGATGAAGGCGATCAAGAGCCGACAAAGAGGACGGACGCAGGAATCACAATAATCCGCGATACAGTAATAATGCTGTATGTATTGAGGACGGACGGAAGGTGGATGAAATGGAATCGAAAACGAAATGATAGAAAGTGGACAGCAGCAGCTCTTACCGAAACGGAATCGGAGCTGCTGCTTCAACGTGATTCACGCTCACGCCGCTAACGGTTACTCTCATAGAAAGAGTGACCGACCGGAAAAGGGCGTTTTTTTTTTTTTTTTTTTTTTTTTTTTCCCTGTTCTTTTAGGCCGCGACAGCGGATGGATTTTTGAATGTCTTCTGCTGCTGGCGTCAGTCTCAAGCGGACTCTCAAAAAGGCACGAAAAGCAAAATAAGTAAAATAAAAGCGAGGAACGAGTGAAAAAAGGGCGCAATTGGGTCAAATCTTAAAGTAAGCTGGGCTCGCAGCAGCTCACAGCAGCAGCATACGGAAGAAGTGTGACTGACGATGGATAGAATGACAGGTACAGTACACAAGTGTGGTGCCAAGAGCAAGGCTGGAATTGCCGGATTCCAGGCCCAGCAAGGCGAACACCAGCAACGGCACTAGGGCTGAGGGGAGACCATTGGCAAAGAGGCTTTTTTCTCTGCTTGGCTGCCTTGTTCATGTGTTCCACGGCGAATCCAAAACAGAAAATTGATGCAAACATGCAGAACAGCGTCGTTTCTGCCTCTCTCTTTCCTCCCTCGTTAAGTTACGGTCACAGCCGTGCACAAACTCCTCGATGACGAAAATAAGTGTATCGTCTTCAGAGCTCCTGTCGTCGGACGTCTCCGACCGAGCATACAAACCGCACAGCAAAGAGACCCTCTCGTTGATACGCGTTTGCCGGTTGCTGCTCGCTTCTGCATCGCTTCCATGACGCTTGCGGTCGGTGCAAAGTGATCTTCGAGGCGCAGTCCAACAGCAATTGTGCATTTTCTGCTTCTCTATAAATCACGAAAAGGTGGTGATCTTCGCGGCATTCAGATTCGTCTGCTTCGTTCGGGGCACGTCCCTGCGCCAGAGCATCGCTCCTCGACCTCCGTACCAGCAAACAAAGAAGCCAAGTGATTGTAAGAAGAACGGCAAGCTAAGCGGACGGTGTCACATCTTGTTTGTTCGTATCCTCATCCCAATTGGAGCGCCGTGTGTAGTACTGTATGTACAACAGTACGCACTTGACAGAGTAAGGTCGGTACCTGCTCAATATATGCATTGTTGATCCCCCTCTTTTCTTCCCTTTTCTATGAAAGTTGTGGGTTCTGTAACTTACTGTAGGAGGGCCTTTGCAAAGTTCCCTCCTCACCTGCAGATGGTGAAGGCTTTTACATGCAGCATCGCCAGCGAGATGTTTGCTGGCGTCAAAGCTGAAAGGTCGTCTCAATCGTATCTTAATGCCTCTCTTGCATCTCCGTGCATAGCAAGGAAAAGAGAGGCGCGGATACGCGGGTGCTGGATCGGAACCCCAAATCCGTCTTTATCAGGTTCATTCATCCTCATCCTCTCTCGTCAGACACCAACGCTGTCCTGTTGTCCGTTCGTATGAGCAACTTGATCAAGAGCGTTCCGCGGTATTGGATGCCTCATGACTATTACAGGACGCTGGAAGCACAGAACAGAGGTCAGATGTCCGACATCATACTGATTTTGCTGTGGTGGAAACACGGGATTTGAGCACCGAAGCTGCTCCACGGACCTCGAATACAAAACATTCGCACATTGGCCTCGTCCGGACGGGTCACGCCGCAACACAGCTCGTGACGACCTTGAACGCGTCTCCCTCTCAGTCTTTCACTTCAAAGCGCGATGGCGTAAATGAAAATCGCGTTAGCACGTTGAGATTCAGACTGCAGCATGACGTATCACCAAAATCGCTTTCGTATTCTTGCCTGTCCGCCCATTTCATTACACACAATGAGATGAGGAGTTGCTCTCGCCTGCCTGCCGCCAATGCTCAAATCGTTGCAGTCACCTCAACAACCCGATGGCCCCATACATCATAGATCAGATCACAGACACACACTGCAACGAGTGCTACAGAAGATGAGTGGTATCCTTCATTACTGTATGATTGCTTGAAGACCAAGATTTGTCAAGCCTCCTTATTGGAGCCATCAGTGGCCGCGCTATCGTCCTTCTTGTGGATCGGCGTGCTCGAAGAGAGCGTCTGTTTAGCCTCATGCTTGGGTGTAGCCGGCGGCGTGTTCTCCGCACTCTTCATATCTTCCAACCTGGGCAAGAACCCTGCTTGCTTGGCTTCTCCTTCGTGTTGCATCTCGAACGCCTGCGATGCGGCTGAGAAAGGCAGCTTCTTTGCTGCCGGTCCTGCATTCTTGAGCTCTGCTACATGAACGTCTTCCGACAACGAGTGGGTACGATTTCTGCGCGCAGTAGCACTACTGTCCGCCGCTGTCCTGCTGCCGTCACCGTTGCCGTGGATGCTCGTAGTGGCGAGGCTGGCCGGTAGTGCTGATGTTCTGCTCGGCTGAGATGCTCTGCTTCCAGCACCATCGAGGATGCCGCTCGAGCGTGTCGTGGTGGGCGACATGGCACCGCCTTCCCTCATCAGTGCGCGCAGATCCTGATTGCTTCTGTTACGCTTCTCTGCGAAAGTCTCGCCGCTACCACCAAGGCTGCCACGGCTTCCACTGCGCGAGCGCGAGTGAGTGCGGCTGCGTCGGCCCGACCCGGGAGTGCCTGGACTTCGTCCACCTCCTCGCAATCCGTTCATCAACGTCTGCGGGTTGAGCATCGAGAACACGGCTTCGTAGTCACCCTCGTCGTCCTCACCACTCTCGGTGTAGCTTGAGCCTTCCGAAGCATCGTCCCACGATCCTTCTCCCTCGTCTTCCTCTTGCTTCTCGTCCTCCTCGTCGATGGCGTTGCTGTCGCCACCAGCTGCTTCGCGTCCAGCGCTCGCACTGCGCAGAGTCTTGATCTCTTCCGCTGTCATCGAACGACGTGTCGAAGAGCGACGACGACGCCCCCAGCCAAACAGTCGTTCGTCCATCCATTGCAGAGGATGGCTAAGTGCGTCGTTGCTTGCACCGCTCGTCGATGCCTTCTGCTTCCACACCAAGGCCTCGCGCTCGGGCGGCGGCGGAGCGGCTGCGTTGGGCAGCATTCGGTTCTCGGCAAAGTCTTCCCACACTTGAGGTGCAAGCTCGTCAATAAGAACGTGCATATCCGCGCTGATCTTGGCTCGTGTCTGCTGCAAGTCCAGAATGACTTTGTGGTTGCCGGGGATGAGCGAAACAAAGAGGGGCGGCAGCGATTTGTAGATGTCGATGCCGACCTCGGCAAACTTGAGCGCCGAGTACGACATGGTGGGCAGCACAATGAGCGTGTACAGCGGCATGAGTGCCCGTGTACGCGGCGACACTTCCACCTTGTGTGCGATGTAGGTTGCAAGCGCCGCGTAGAATGTGTATAGGACGGGCGCAACACCGAGCGAGACCAACACTTTCCAGGTAGCCAAGACGTCTCGTCCAGCCACCTTGACCTGCGATGCAGCCAGAGCTTCTTTGGCCTTCTTGTGACTGATGATCTTGGCGAGCACGATGATGGGCGAGTTGAGGATGGCACCCGGAAGCGCCAGACCACCCCAGAGACCAAGCAAGCCAAGTCGGTAGGCCAAGAGACCCAGACTGCGCCATCCTGCCCTTGTTGCACGTTCAACCTGGTGATCACGCAGACCTGCATAGCGAAGCTTCTTGTTGTATCGAAGGATCTCGTCACGAAGCTTGACCACCCTGGGCTCATCCTTGAACTGGAGGTAGCCCATGATGAACTTGCGGTTAAGCTCGACCGTCTGTCCCAAGCTGAGCGATTGTCCAGGTGCGCGGTACAGACGACGACCCGCCTGGACGACCATGAGTGTTTCGTAGTCGGGTGCTCGAAGCGTGACACCTTTGAGACCGTCATAGACAATGTCCATCATCTCACCCACTGCTTTGCGCTTGCCCTCTCCTCCTTGGTCGAAGAGACCGACGAGCTCACGAGGGACGTCGATAGGCGATCCGAACTCGACTACAGCGCGACTGCGGAACTTGTGAGGATGGAAGTAAGAAAGACCGACGGGCACGATACGAACGTTGAGCTCCTTGTTGGCAGACATGGCACCGAGAGCCATTATGACGACACCAGCTTTGAGTGGGAGCAGATCGGTACGGTCGTGACTGCCTCCTTCAGGGAAAATACCGAGACAGCCTCCCTCAGCAAGCTTCTCGTAGACCTTGGCATACATCTGAGTCTGATCGACAAAGGGAAGACAGGAGTATTTGCAACCTGTGCCCTCGGAGAGATCATGCGTGACCTTGTCCATGGCTTTGGCGTTGCTCTTGGCCGACTTGGAGCTGTCGGGTTGGGGCACCTTGCCCCGCAGCATATCGAGAGCCCGCTGGTCCTTGATCTCCTTCTTGATCTTGACTTCGGTGTCGCTGATGACTTGGACCACTTCGACGGTGGCATGGCCACAAGCCTTGGGCAACATGATCTGCCCTTTGGGCTGGAGCTGTGATTTGAATGCGGTGCCGTGTCCTTGCAAAAGCAGAGGATCGCCAGATGGATGGAGTGATATGAAGCCTTTGCCTGCCTTTGCGCTGTCCGCGGCTCGAGCAACAGGGATGGATTGCATGATGCGAGCAGCAGCACCGATGAAGCGACGCTTGATACTCTTCTCTGCGATCAGGAAAGCGACTCTGCGCCCCGAAGCACGGCGCACCTCGGATGCGAGCAAGAGAGGATCAAGGAATTGATTGTGATGTGGTGCCGCCACAAAGATGACGGGCCCTTCTCGTGGGACTCGCCATGCTGATCGTGGACGAATTTCGCGGAAGAAGAGGTTGATGATGATACGCCAGAAGAAGAGCGCAATGTCGAACGCGATGTTGGACGCCATGATGTTTTGGGATCGAAATACTTTGCAAATGAGCCTAGCGACGATGGTAGGTACGAGACGATGGATCGGGATGGGAAGCGACTTGAGCAAGCGATCAAAGTCTCTCAGAACTGCTTGGAAGCTAGGCGAATCTCCTTGACGAGCGTAGGGAGCTAGCTTTGAAGTGGACAGTGAGAGATGCTTGGCTCTGCGTTGATACTCTTTCTGCTTGGAGCCGATCTCCGCTGCGGTTCCTTCAGCGATGGCGGTACTGGGATGCTGTTTCAGAGGGTTGTTGCTGGGCAAGTGGGTAGGATCCGTGTCGATCGACGGTGGTTGCAGGCTAGATGGCGCAGCTAATGTAGAAGCAGAAGCGGTCTGCGGATGTGACGCTGACGATGGCGTGGGCTTGTGATTCGCAGCAGGATCTCGAGAAGCTGCTGGCGATATGTCGGATGTGCCGGTCATTAAGGGAGTCGAAGTCGTAAGAGAGAACGTAAATTCGCAGCTGAGTGCGGTTGCAGCAAGAGGTCAGGAAAGAGGAAGGAGCCGATACGAGTCTCGAGACGTCAGTGACAGGATTGGATGCTTCTGCCGGAATAGCGAAAGAACGGGAGCGGTCAATGACGACGATGTCCGAGTCCTTTGGGGGAATCGAATGCAAGATGAGCGCGGGTCGTGTGGGATTAACGCTGCTAAGGCTTCTTGAGTGCGCGAACGAAGGAAGGACACCTGACGACCTCGTTGATGATGTAGTGAAGGTGATGATGGTGGTCGATGAAGAAGGCGCTGTTCAAGATTATCGATTGGTCGTCGCCTTGTCGGATCTGTACCACTGAGCAATGGAGCGGAGCTGATTCAGAGATGTGTGTCAAGCCACGACTCTCTTGTGTGTGTGTGTGTGATTCGAACCTTGATGTGTGAGCAGCTGTGCTGCTGCTTCTGTTGCCACTTTGCAGCTCGAATTTTCTGCCACACTCTCCAAAAGAGACACGCTTGCCTCTTCTGATTTCTCGGATCAGAAATCACATCTTTCCGCAACTCTCTCTCTCTCTCTGTTCTCCCCCACAGAGCCGGCTGAAGCTCTCTTTCTTCCCTTCTCTCTTGAGATCCCCCGCGTGTCTCAAGTGCGCGCTTGGCCACGACATTCCAGTTGCTTCTACGAAAGGGTCTCTCCACACCTCTCGTCTCTCTTTTTTTGACTCTAGCGCACGCGTCGTCGAGGCTCGGGGTGTTGGGTTTCACTTTTCGTTATCGCCGCCTAATGTTTACCGAAGACTCGAATTGAGCTTTCTTTTTCAACGAAAGGGTTTTGATGCTTGTTCTCGACATCTTTTTGACCTCCCAGGATCGACGACAGCTCCATCTCAGAGTGGGCTGGAGAACACGATCCTCTGCCTTCAATGCAAGAGAGCTGATTGGTTCAAAAAAGAATGGTCAAAGCGGAATGCAGCGAATGAAAGCAACATGAAAGCGTGGAATTTGTTGGGACGATCAGAGCCTAAAAAGTGTCGCCTTTTTGCCATGCTCTTTGTGGTTGTGCTTCAAGTGATGCTTCCTTACAGCTTGCTCATGCTACTTCGACGTCGACGACGCTCACACAAATTGACACGTTCACACTGCATTGGTCTTGATATGGTCAAGCGTCTCATTCAGACGTTGTGAATGCTTCGCATGATCGGCTTCTCGCATTGAGCCAGGCTACGAGAGCTCTCGAATGTCGCAATGACTGCCATCGCCGATTGTCTGCGTATCGATCAACGCAATCGCTTGCAGATCGACAACTCGAGGTTGATCCTCTTCGCCGCCTGTGAGCCAGAGATAGTAGAAGACAAACGAGAAGGAGCACATCAGCTTCTGGTGACGTATGATTCTGAGGCTCGCGGCGGTATTGCTGCACCAGAATCCGAATACTTACAGCTTCCGTATAATCCGTGCCATCCTGGCTTGTGCAGCAGAATCGAAGCGTTGCGCTTCCCACTGTGTATGCATCAATGTCCCTCTTAGCAACCTCGTTACCTCCTGAGAACCGCTGAGATAGTCGTCTCCTCTTGTCACCGTCCTTTGCCGAATACTTTTCGTGCTTGATCTCGTTCTCATCCTTCTCTACACTGCAGATCGAGGCGAGCTTGGTTGCATATGGATGAGAGATAGCGTTGTTGACGGCATAGTCGCAGCCCGTGCTGCAGAACATGGAGCGTAGCGCGTGCTCATCCACTTGTCGGAGTGCCGCTTCCGGTGAGTCTTCGCCTGTAACATCGCATTCGAGGACGCTCCGGCAAGTGTCTTTCGAGATGGCTCGAGCTGCGACAGCCGTGCTTGCTGATATCACCATAAGAATAGAGACGCCGATATTTCTGATCCTCATGTTGATGGAGTTGACAGGAAGCTGTTATCTGGTAATAGGGTGTTACGGAGTGGCAGTCAATTCCGGATGATGGTGGATACGAGTGATGCAAACCAAGCAGGTGGTATATATGTTTATCGGCACATTGACATATTTTGCTCTAGTTCTACTCGTCCGTGCCCGAATCCCACAACTGTGTCTTGACCTCATTTGAGGCATGCTGTGACCGAAAAACTTTCGTTGATGAAGTTGTCCCATGATCGTCCCCACCATTGCGGCCGCGTCGACTTGGCTGATGAAGTGGGCAACTGATCTCGCTGAGGAGTCGTGATAAAGTGTCTACAGGTTGTCTACAGCTGCTGCTGATGAGGCTTCATCCAGTCTTACTGAAGCTCAGAGCAGGTCGCCCACCTCATTGAGAAACTGATCGTATTCTTTCTTGCTGTTGCTGCAGCTTCCGGACTCCTGCTCCCCAGCCGCACTCTTTGGCGGCAGATGGGCCTGAAGCGACTTGAGCAAATCCGGCTTCTCCTTGTGAGCTGATGCCGAAGATGCGCTGGACATGTCCTCCGAGATGGGCGCTGCATCGATTCTACCTGGGAGACCGCGTTTCATTCTTGCCTTTTCCTCTTGTTGTTTCTTACGCAGCGCTGCGGGAACAAAGGCGGTCGACTCTTTCTTGAAATCGCGCAGCTGAGGCTCCGCAGAGATGACGACGCCGTCCGGTATCGATGGCGGTGGCCCAGGTGGCTTTGGCGGCTCAGATTGAGGAGAAGGGCGTTGCGGCGGTGAGGCGGTGGTAGCAACCATCGGCGGCGGCGTTCGTGCTGAAGGACCGGTCGGTGGTCGTGGTGGTAGGCCGAAAGTGTTGTGATTCGATCTTGCACCACCGCGCTGGTTGTGATGGGGTCCATGTCTTCCGACTTGATGGTGAGATGGACCCGAACCTCGACCCCTTCCGCCGCGACCAGTTCCGTGGCTTCTACCTCTGGACGAATTGCCGTTGCCGGTCATTGATCCCTTTTGCATACCTTCATGACCAGGAACGAGCCGAATCGGAGGCGGTCCGGAAGGCATGACAATGTCCTTCAAATCCTCGTCTACACTCGAGTCATCACAATCATCATCCGAGCCGAGACCGTGGAAGTCAGCTGTCTCCTCAGGCAGTGGTGGCGGTTTCGCAGCATCTAGGAGGCCTTCTGCAACGAGTTGCGCGTGCGACTTTTCAAGATACGGCATGCCCGGGGGCGGTGCACCGTAGGGATTGAAGACAGAGTCATAGTAGATACTCCATCGCGGATCTCGTTGGCTTGCTTGCGCTGTGGATGAAACGGTTCGTGGTCTTGAGGAAGAAGAGGAGGGATGAGGCGGAGGATTGGTCTTCGAACTGCCTGAGCTGCTGGGACCATCCTCGTACCCACGGACGAAGTTGCGCTGATCCGGATGTTTGCGAATGTACTCTTCCTTGACGCGCTTGACGTTGGCGACTTCGGTTTGCAGACGTTTGAGCTCCTCTTGGTCTCCCGCCTCGAGAGTGCTCTGCTTTGATTCGAGACGCTGTATCTGACGCTCGAGTACCGAAGTGTCCTGTCGAAGGATGCGTGCCTCTTGCGCTTGATCCCTGCGCTCGCGATTGCGTCTGGCCTCGCGCTTGACAGCGGCCTTGCGTGCAGCGTGCACCGGATCAGCTGTTTTGGCCATGATCACCGCTGATTCCCAGGGGATAGAGCGATATGAGAACGAAGAGCTCAGATTATGTGAAGATGGCCGTGCACAAGCAAGAAGAAGAACACAAGTCACAGCGCGACTTGAAGTACTGTACAGTACAGTATGTATATTCGGGTTCCCTTAAATTCGTGCATTAAAAAAAGGCCATATCTACTCCACACCGAGATCCGAGAAAAGCTTTAGAAAACGAGCCTTGGTGTGTTGACTTGGATCGACATGCTCCTGATGATGTGTGACATCTCCCCACATCTGGAGCCAATCAAGATATGCTTGACGAAACTTTCCGACGTTGTCTGGCGTCGAGTCTGCGCAGACAGCCTCAACTACAGCCTCGAGGTCGTACGAAGCAGATGATGCACTGTTAAGATGGCGATGCAAGAGACTAGAAAGGAGCAAGACATAGATGCCGCAGTCACTGCCGTTGACCTGTTCCTGCAGACAGTCTATCTTGCTTGGGATAGTGGCAGCTTTGCTGTGATTCCTGCCAGGCTGTATGAGCTTGAGTAGACTCATGTATACCGCGTTGGCTGCGGAGCGATTACAATCGCCGAGAGAGTCTAGGTGGTGTGCGCAAGGTTTCTTTGCATTGACGAGCAGAAGACTCCAATGACTTCCAGATGCGGCATGGCTCGGGCTGGAGGGGCTGTAGCGATCATTGACCGGTAGAAGCAAATATCTCTCTTTGGGTTTAGGTACGATTGCAGCGACATCCTCCGAAGAGGCACCGTCGAGCGTGCATAATACTTCTACCACTGAAGGCGGATACATCTTGACTTGAGACAAGGAGTTGCGTTGGTCGAGCTGTCCACTGAGCGCATCTAGCCATTCGGCGTGGAAAGCCAACACATTGTCGCCGAGCCACTCATCATGTCTGAGGGTCTGTGATTCAACACACACACAGCAGATCAAGGCCGTGTTTGTCAGTGATGGCATCGAAGGCTCTCCAAAGGACGTTATACTCACATCTAGATCCGACTGATGTAGGCAAGCTTTTTGTGTCGAAACCACGAGGGTATCGTTCTCATGTGTCATCGTTGCTTTGCTGAAGGCGGTGTTACAGATCTACCGGGGTTGCAATTGGAGATGATGGTGGAGACACAGAATGGTGATGGTGCTTCACTCCTGGCCGCAGATGCATGCTATTTCGCGTATATCTATCAATCTAGCTGAAGCGAGAGCGATGCAGGTCACAAGCCTGTGAGGCACGCGGTCATGATACCGAGACCATGACGCGGTCACCAAGGAACAAGAACATGAATGTAGCAGCAGCTGCAAGCAACGTGAGTGGCGTGCGCGGTCCTCTCGGATATGACGAGTCGGCACGTCACAGTGTCAGGGACTGGTGGAAAAGCTTACAGTAAGTTACTGTGTAACAGAGCCACATGCTGGTACAGTACAGTAAAGTTAGCGCTGGTCTGTGCTAGGAATGCCATGTACTGTATACGGAAGTGTTTCAGGGTTCTGCGAGCCGTTGGATTTGGACCCGCATGACGTTTTACCGTATAGCCCTCACATCCTTTCTTGGCTCACACTGGTTATCTTAGCGTCTTTTTCTGGATAAAGTATATGCTCTCAGATTCATCCATGCGCTCATGCTAGAGACAACTTGTGTCGCAAGGTAAACGCAAGGTTGTGCAAGTCGGTGGCCCTGTTGTTTCGGATGCTCAGTAAAGTTGTCCTTCTTCCCTATGAATCACGCAGCCTTGTTCTCGCTCAAACACCCTTTCGGATCGTCGCCGACAGCACCTTGATATGTTACAATCGGCTTTGCTGTCATACTGTAGCAACGAGAGAGACTGGACAGCTGATGTCGTGCCGTGCCAAAACTGTAAGTAACTTAACAACGTCAGATACAGGTCCGCTGGACTCGCTCCACATCCGAAGTCGGTGGGAATTTTGTGCTGTCGCTTGGCTTCACATGGCGCCAGCGCAGTCAGTCAGCAACACTGCACCTGCAGCCGCCAACGACAAAAAGAGAGTGAGCGTGACCTTGGAAAGCAGGCTCGTGCGGTCATTTCACACTTCGAGCTTCGCTTCAACTTCAGCTTCAATCGACCCTTCATCACTCGACCAGCATCGGCATCCGACATCTGCCTCTTCACCCCACCATACTTTTGCGCCTCACCAAACAACACATAGTGCACTCTTTCTTGTTCGGTGCTCAGCAGGTGGATTTCTGAACAAGAGCAAGCAGGTGCCGGTCTGCGAGCTGAGACCGCAGCCCGTATGTCGTCCTTCAAGAACATCTTTCGTAACAGCAACAAGGACAAAGACAAGGAGAATTCGTCACCTGCAGCAAATCAATCCAACGATCATAAACGTTCCAAGTCTGTATCTGCTGCTTCGGGACAGTCGGCCGACGATTCATACACGTTCAGTCACGCCGCAAGAGGAACGAATGCTTCAGTGCCGGTATCGCCCTTCTCGACCCCCACCAATCTACCTGCCATCGACGTTACGGATCTCTCCAATCTAGATCATCCTTCTCACAGCCCTGCCGAGTCCAACGTCTCCACACTCCGATCTTCCGATCCTCGCTCGGAACAGCCTCTTTCGAATTCCAACTCAGTACGCTTTGATCCCAAAAGTACATCTTCAACCTCCAACTCGCAGCGCGACATGGCTCGTCCATCTTCCTCCGGCCACAACCAGTGGCGTAGCGAGCCCGCAGGTATTCTTGCTCCCAATGGCGGCAAGACTTCTCGCCGAGGCTCAAAGATCGACAAGAGCGAAGATGGTCACGGCAAGTCCGAACCTCTTAATCGTCACGAACTCATGAGAAGAGCCATGGCCACCGCTCAAGACTATCGCGAGGATGAACATGAGGATGGCGATGACAGCGGAAGCGTCTTTGACGATGACCATGATCATTTGTCCAATTCGCACCATTCTCACACCGCACATCACCCTCACCAGCCACATCCCAACAACTCAACGCCGGTCATCGTCAGGCAGGCTCCACCTCCCGATGCAGCTTCAAATCGCCCGGGCGGTGGTAGTCTCTCCATCGACGCTTTTGGCAGTGGTCAATCTAACGTTGTGAATGCCAACGGTCCAACTGCTACAACGCCACGCAATGCCAATCCAGCTCGAGCTTCGTCTTTTTCTCATAATGCCGCATCTTCAGCATCTAGGCAGCCTGGCACCAACGCACCAACGTCACCTTTTTTGACTGCGTCATCTACCATGCCCACCCTGGTCACACCTGCGCCCATTCGCGCAGAACTGCCTCGATCTGACTCTCTAGAAGAGATCATCAACCCAGGCACCGTCTACGCTCCCATGCAGCGCTCGGATTCTGGTCTCACTCCCAACGCCGATGGGAACAGAGGTGCGCCCCAACGCGCTAGCACCATGCTGGAAGGTAGAGTCTCTCCCAGCCGCCAGCAAGGCATGGCCAAGAGCGCATCCAGCGGTGTACTCCTTAGGCCAGGAGATGTCCCAGCGACAATAGATGGCAGTCCACGTCGACCTTCCGACGCAGGCTCATCAAGTGGCCTCGCTCCCGTGCCTTTCTTGCGTCTACGTAAGAACAGCGACAGCAGCACCATCAGCAAAGCCAGTAAGAGCAAGAAGAATGCACCTTCGGGCGGTATTGCAGGCGCACTAGCTGCAAGCGGCATGGCAGGCATGGGTGTTGGTCACGCTGGCGTGTTGCAGCAAGGTCAAGCTGCATTGGCCGATGCTGATACTCAGTCAGCCAAGAAGAAGAAAGAGGGCAAGAAGGCAGCCACCGGCTTGGGAGAGGAAGCCGCAGCAGGTCATGTCTCCGGCTTTCAGGGCGGTATCTACCGTGACCCTTCGACAGGTACCATGGTCGAGAAGGATCAAGACGGCAACCATTTCCACCCGCATCGCCCGCATCGCGACCGCAGTACCAGCAGCTTCATGTCGTACGACGGTTCAGTCACCAGCGATCGCTCCTCTGTCAGTGGCCTCGGCGCGGCAGCTGGATTCGGTGCAGCCTCGGCAGCTCTTCTCTCCTCGATTGGTGGGGTACCAGGAATGCCCATCACCTCGCCACTCATGACGCCGGACGGTGCTCATCCCATGGGCGGTGGAGGTCTTGTCCCTCCAGAGGCCGGTGGACCTGGAGGCGATGGCGATCACATCGACGGCGAGACGACCTGGCCTGAAGATATGGGTCCACAGATCACCGGCTTCGCCGTGGCCAGCTCAAAGCGCAATCACGAGTTCCACCAGCTTTTCCCGCAAGTGCCCGAGGATGACTACCTTATTGAGGACTATGGATGCGCTCTAGTTCGCGAAATTCTCATCCAAGGTCGTCTCTACATCTCGGAGAACCATCTCTGCTTCAAGGCAAACATCTTCGGTTGGGTCACCAATGTCGTATTGCCGTTCTCGGAGGTCATCTCGATCGAGAAACGCATGACAGCATTCGTCATCCCCAACGCCATTCAGATTGCGACGCTGCAGTCGAAGCACAACTTCACCTCGTTCCTGTCCCGAGATGCTACTTACGATCTCATCGTCAACATCTGGAAGCTCTCGCATCCTGGTGTGCCCATTGCTGCTGCTGATCGAGCAGAGCTCTCCGATGAGTATTCCGAGATCGAGGATGACGCCGACTCGTCTGCTCCTCCTGCAGGCGGTGCTGGTGATGGCAAGGGAGGCGATGGAGAACAACAGCAGGGCAAGGATGGTGGCGACTCGAAGCCATCGAAACGAGCCAGATTGAAGCGCAAGCTCAAAGGTACCAAGACTGGCGTCCGTGACGAGAACCTGGCAGCGGTCGCTGCTGCCGCTGCACGATCTGGCACACCACTGGTGCCCCAAAGTCGCTCTCCCGCACCTGGTGGCAAGCGTGTTTCCCATCGCAAGACCACCTGTCCATGCGAAGAGAAGAAAGAACACTTCTCCTCGGTCGTTCTCGACACGACCTACCCAGCAGTCCCCGAGAAGATCTACAATCTTCTTTTCACCTCTGGTTTCATGAAAGAGTTCTGGACCGATGGCCAGAAGCTGATGGACCTTCAGATCTCCGAATGGAACCCTAGCTCGGACAACCGCAACCTCCTCACGCGCAACATCTCCTACATCAAGCCGCTCGCTGGTGGATTCGGCCCCAAGCAGGCCAAATGTGTGCTGACGGACGAAAACCTGCATGTTGATTTTGACAACTATGTCGTCACCCTTACAACTACGCGTACACCAGATGTGCCCAGCGGTGGAAGTTTCTGTGTCAAGACCAAGACGTGCATTACATGGGAAGGAACGGGCAACGTTTCGAGGGTGTACGTGACGTGTCAAGTGGAATGGTCGGGCAGGAGTATGCTCAAAAGTATCATTGACAAGGCATCGTTGGATGGTCAGAAGCAGTACTACAAGGAGCTTGATGAGGCTGTTAGAAAGTACTTGACGGATCACACTTCCGAATTTAAGGAGGAAGGTGACGATGCTGCAGCAGTGGAGGAGATCGCTCGTGCTGCCACACCTGGTCCCAACAGCAGAAAGGGCGCTGCTGCTGCGGGTGAGCACTCTGCCAGTGGTGCCAATGACGATGCTACTGGCTCGAGTGGCGCTGCAGGAGGTGCAAGCAGCGACTCCAGTGGTAGCGGCGGAATCATGGGCACCATCATGGATGCATTCGGTATGGTCGGCGACCTGATCGGCGGCGCACTCGAAATGGTCGGCATCGAAGGCGGCGTCAATCTGAAAACTGTCGTCTTTGGTGCGATCATCTTCTTCCTTCTTGTCTCCAATATCTACACTTACCGCAGAGCCTCTGCCTCTCTCGCATCCTCCGCTCGTATGGTGCGGCATCTTGACCTCATGCAAGCATCCGATCTCAATCGTGGCTATCTCAACAACGAAGGCTATTACGGACCTATTTCACCGCGGCGCAGCAGCGGCACGGGTGAAGCAGCCCCAAGCTATGATCGTATCTTTGCACCGAGAGTCTACATCACTCCTCCTGGCGGGAACGATGTGACGCCAGACATGATCGCAAAGACAGTAGCTGAGGTGTTGGAGAAGTTGTATCAGCAGAATGCAGAGCGGTTCAGAGAGGCTACGTCGCCGGTGAACGATCCGGAGGCGGTCAAGAGGATGTTCGCTGAAGCAGAGGCGCATATTGGTAGATTGGAGAAGAGGTTGAATGCCATCAACCAGGATGTGGGTGGGAAGAAGGGGGCTAAGGTCGAGCTCTAGACTTCACGGAAAGCTGCAAGGGACCTCGATGGTGTGTCTGAGAAAGCGGGATTCTGCTCAGCAGTTGCATTTGTACTCGTACAACTCTCGTTTGTCTCTCCGGTCCATGTCATTTGCGCGTGCAGTTGTGTGCAGATACGAGGAAAGCCATCTGAGCAGCTCGAGGAGAGAGCTTGACTACACAGCCTCATACAGACGGGAAGTGGTCAGACAAACACATTGATACAAATACAAAAGCGCCAGAAAACTAGATCGAGCGGTCTCCCTGGCCCGTCGCTAAGGCAATCCGGTAGCCTCGCTCTCCAACTCATCCGCTTTCGCCAAAAGTGCTTCCTTCCTTGCCTTCAACTGTGCCAACCTCTTTTGCTGTTTCTGCAACTCTTCTCTTGCCTGTTTCTGCTCTTCAGTCTCGACCTCCTTGTCCTTTCCTTCATCCGCTGCAGCCGAAGTGAGTTTGGACTGGTGAAGGTCGATTGAACGGATGTTTTGAATCCTTTGTTGCAAGGCTTCGTACTTGTTTTTGAGCGCGACTGCACGACGGTCTTGACGTTGGATTTCGGCAGTTGCTCTTCGACAGAGTTCTTCGACGTGAGGACGAACTTCGGTTGCAACATGTTCTCGTGCGCTTTCGATGTCTCGTTGCGAGACCAGATCAAAGTGCTATTCAGGCAAAGAAAAGCAAGATAGGAGATGTTAGTAATGGATGAATTGTTGGCATTGAAGCTCTCGAAAGGTATTGTCAACTTACCCGTTGAGATTTGAGCACAGTCATGAGTCGAGGGTGATCTTGAATCGCAAACTCTAGTGTATCGATCGCCTCTTTCATCTGTTAAGAGAACGTTAAAGTACAATGTCAGGGGTCGTCGACCGTCTTCTAGCAGCCTTGTATGCTACTTACAGTCTGAACACAGCTCGCAGTGGAGGAAACGCAGTGCTGTAGTGAAGAGATGAGATGCTGGGATGGTTGCGGAGGCATGTGCATCTGTGGAGCGTATTGGGCATCGTATTGACCTTGTTGTTGCTGTTGTTGCTGCATCATTTGGTGTTGCGGGAACGAGGACTGACGGGGCATCAACATGATCGATATCTTGTGAGTGTGAGCGCGATACGGGCGAAGATCGAAGCAATATGGTAGTGATGGTGAGATGGAAAAGAGTGCAACAATGAGAACTCAGCTGAGTGGAGACGAAGAGACCAACACCATCTGCATGCTCACAAGCAAATTTGGATTGAGCAGCTTTGGTGTTGCTCTCTACGCACAAAGCAAAGGCGCGTCAACCCGCGCGTCCCCACAAGAATTTTTGCGAATGTCGAAAAATGTCGGTGTAACAACGAAGGTCAAAATTTCCGCTCTATACTTCCAGCACCTACGACTGGCCCCGCAGAACCGTCCTTTGAGCGGGGACGAGAGCGACTAATGAGAGGTGTGACATTCCATAACAGATCCATAAGGCACCAGCACTATACTACAAGGAAACGAACGACAGGAATGCAAGACAGGAAAATGAAGTATGGCATTCTGAACCCAAGCGCCGAATCAGTCGCCTCTGCCGGCAACCTTAGACGTACAAGCAGCGGAGCCTCCGCCAGGTGCTGCACCGCCACCGGCAACACCATACGGACTCAAAGTGCCCCAAGCGTTGCTAAGTCCAGCCCAAACTTTGCTACCAGGCACAGGCTGAATATTGTCAACTACGTGACGAGCAATCATCCCCGTGGCACGATCAAATTCGTACTTGAAGATGACGGTGTACGTATGTGGATGAGAAGAGACCCTCGAGATTCCTTCGAATCGCAGCCTGACCACGAGCTTGTCCTGCCAAGATCCGCTATGAGAGTTGTCGGAGTTGATGCTGGGCTGTGTGCTGCGTTTGATATAGGGGCTGATTCCTGGCCATGAGCTGCCTGCTTTGGAACGACCCTCAAAGCGAGCCGATTCGAGGTGGAGAGAAGTGTCGTGGAAGAGAGCTGATAGGGCATGTCGCAGAAGATGTGAACTTGCGACGTACATTGTGCGGCCGTTGAAGCAGATCGTGGGCCCGCCGCGAGCGTGCTCTTCGTACCTTTCTAGCGACGTTGAGCTGCTCTTCCCATCATTGTGCTCGTCTGATGGCAATTTGGCCTTGTGGGAGGAAGTCTCGCTAGCATTGGAGCCCTCTGACTTGCCGAGACTGATGTGTGGCAGCGGCGGTCGGAACTCGAAGGCGATGGACGGATGGTAAAGACTGTCGAACACGTTTGGATCCTCTACCGCCTTGTCTTTGCCCTTCTGTGCCCAAGGCGGTCGTCGGAGCAGGCTCTGCCCAAGGAAAGGAGACAGGCTTGGAAGAAGACCCTTGGCACTCCATCTCGAGCGCCCCGCTGCAGAAGAGGAGGAAGATTCGTAATCGGGGTCCAGATCCTCTAGGTCCACTACACCTTTCTGCATGAAGTCCGGCAGACTATCTACCAATACTCGACAGGCTTTGCCTACTCTGGTTTGATATTCGTGGTCGGAGATGCCTCCCCTATTGTCTCGCGGGGTTTTCGGTGCGCCTGAGTCCTGAGTCTCGGACAGAAGGAGCGAGTGTTTGCCACTCAGAACCTTCACTTGTGTTCCGGGATGGACCCCACTCGTGAGCGCATGATGCCTGTATAGCAGCCGCAACAGCGCATCGGGTAACTGAGCTTCGGATGGCAGGATGCGATGGCTCGTGCTAGGGACGACAGTGTGCAGACTCCGCGTTGAGGTTTGCACTAAACCCTGTCGAGAAGGCTTGTAAGCCAATTGCAATACCAGCTTTGCTCCTTTCATGATGTACGAGTCAGATATCTGCGAGCGAGCATGGTCGTAGCTGCCTCATGGCCACATAAATAAGGATGATGTTGGAAGGAGGGGAAACGTGGAGATTCCTGTCAGTGTGGGGTTGAATCAAACTCAGTCATGTGTCCATTCAGGTTCAATTGGCTCGTTCACAATCAGGCAGATCATGCACCTCAAGCTGCACTCCAAAGTCACTCTACCGCTGCAGCGGAAACCAAGCTTCCCGAGCGAGAAGTGAGAGACAATGGAAGGTGGAGGTGTGAAATCGGTGAAGGATCGGGAATTTGGTCGAAAACTCAAAAGCACGTGACCTTAGCACGCGCTGAAAGGCAGAGAGCCGCGTGAAGGAAAGGTTCGATATTTTCTTTTGGACTAATTCAGTGCGAGCAGCTGAAGTGTCTCTGTGCGAAGAGCTTTCGTCAAGCTGTGTTTGCATGATGATGGCTTCAGATCCATGGTGCTTTCCGTTCTGAACCTGACAAGCTTGCTCGACATCCATCCGGCTTTGCAACTTGTCAAACAAGGGACACCTTCGTCGTCCCTTTCGGTTCCGTCCAGAGTTGGCGCTTCGCTGTCTTTGGCCCGAGTCGGCTGACTTGCTTCCATCTTACTCCTGAACAAGAACGCCTCCGCTTCCCAATCAGACTCGTACTGGTCTCCTCTTGCACCAAATATCAACTCCACCTTCCCGACACTGGAACCGCTACCTACGAGGATCTGTACATTGCGCCCCATTTGCGGTCCTGCGACAACCTTTGCAGCATTACCAACCTGCCCCCGTCACTCCTGTCCTTGCATTACAGTATATGTTGCCGCCCTAGATCAAAACGTAGCCCGTCTAGACGCTGAAGGTGCTGTCACTTGTTCGTTGTATATAAGATCGACACGATGCAAGTGGCCTCGCCCACTCCTCAGCCATCGCTGAACACTTTAAGTCCAACAAGGAAGACCTTCACCGTCGAGGATCTTGGCTCTTCCGAGCGAACAGCATCGCCCTTGAATGCGTCTCCACCACGCTTGCGCAGGAGCCTTCGACTATCGGCAGCCACCGGCTTGACCCCACAACATGCATTGAATAAGGAGAATCTGGGCCCCTCGCCCATCAACCAGCCTTCCACCTCCGCAAAGACCCTCGACATTGCCCTGTCCGAAGGTGACAAGCCCAGCATGATACAGACTGTATCGCCCTTTGCTGGCAATCCAGCGCGCAATGCTTCACCTTTACGTTCACGAAGCTCGCCGCTTCGTCAAACCTCGCCCTTGCGCCGCGACCAGATTTTGCAAAGCGATGATATCGTGTCCTCCTCAGACGAATCTGATGACTCTAGGCTTGTCTTCTTCGGCAAGCCATCCTCAGCTGAAAAGAAGAAGCGTATGCATTACGAGCAGAGAGTACTAGAGAAGCGTCTCAAGCACAAAGATAGTCTCGATCTTGCAAGACGGCGGCCTATCAACTTCAATCCGGACGACACCATGCTGGTCGACGATCAAACCACGTACGGCTGGTCATGGTCCAAGCCCACTCCCACTCCCTTAAGATCCGCACACATGCTGCTGTCATCCCCAACTCTATCTCCTGATGCTCTAGAATCTCCCACTCGGAGTCACAACAGCAGCACCCGCCCTTCATCGCCAGATCCGTTGACTTTGCAGCCAGGACCGCAGGGCAATGATGAGAAGAAGGCATCTCCGAGCACCGACGCCGCCAGCACCCATGATGGACCGGCTACACAAGAGGGTTCGCCTGAGGCTCAGCAGCAGACCTCGACCGCCGAGTCTCCACAAAGGACGGCGCCAATGGACGGCACTGTCGAACCCGAGTCGGCTGAACAGAAGCTGGAGCAGGAGATCAGAGACACACCCGAAGTGAATCCATTCATCGCTGCCCAAACTACCATCGCAGATGACTCACCGGCCAAGATCCCCTCGAAACAGCGTCAGGAATCTCCACGTCGAGCTCAAAGTCCCGTTCGGTCAGTCGAGACGCTTATTGGCGCCACAACGGCTCACAATCGAGACTTCGTCTCGCCCATGCGCTCGCCAAGACGCTCTCCGCGGCTGTCACTGCGAGCACTTCAGCTCTCTACGTCTCCGACCAAGTCCACTTCCGGCGGTCTGTTTTTCGGACCATCGACACCATTTCAGCAGGCTCTGGCATCACAGAAGGCAACGCCGTTATTGCACTCGACACCATTCCAACCGCCGACCGCAGCCTCATTGCCTCCGCCCAGCACTGGCCTCTCACGCTTTGCGTGCCTACAGAACCTCGCACCTGCAGTGCCCGCGACGCCTTCGACCAGCGTTCTAGCGCGAAACATGGCCCAGCCAATGGTTCTGCCATCGCCTTTCATCTCTGGTCCTGTCTTACCTATCGACGCAGCCGGCACGCATCCAAGCCCATCTCGAACGCCATCAAGATCGATGCGTGCGCCTAGCCCCGCCAAGCAGACACGATCTCCTCAGAAACAAGCCGAGATTGTCTCCGAGCCTTTCGTCAACGTGTCGATCGCGCCCAGGAGCGCGTCGCCCGCAAAACCAGCTCAGGCACCTGCAACGCCTTCAGTCAGGTTCGCTGAGCCAGAGCCATTGCTGTATCAGACCCCAAGCCGAACTTACCACGGAAATGATGCTCAGCCCAAAGTCGCTCGTTCCCCGTCACCTGTGAAGCCGGAGGCTGTGTCAGATGTCTCCAGATCTCCACAGCGTGCAGAACCGCAACTTGCTCCGCAGTCGACTCCGGTCCGTATATCGGCAGCACAAGAGCTGGGGAACCTCGCGACACCACCGCAGCTCGCCGCTGATAACAAACCCGAGACACCTGGTCCAGTCTTCCGACAAACGGCTCGACGCGTTCCTATTCACCAGCATGAGGCCGACTTTGGTGTCAAGGTTTCACCAGAGAAGCCTTCTTATTCGCCACGCAGGGGCTATGCCAACAGTTCAGCCAGGACGAATGACTTTGGCGTCAAGCCTGAGAGGAAACCAGCTCGTCGCGTACCTGTTCAGCCAGCACCGGCATCGCGCCAAAACGTAGCAAAGCCAACAGAATCGTCTGGAACAAGCGGAATGAGGCTCGGCAGTGTAGCCTCCAAGGCAGCCCGCGCCGTCAGCGCTGGTTCGGGCAGGATTGGCGGTCAGAACACATCACTTCCTGCTGCGGCGCTTTCTCGTACAGCTTCGGCTACCGCTACTATGTCAAGATCTGAGCCTGTTGCTGGGGCGGCTTCCACCCAGCCCGCACAGAGGCCCGCGGCCACATCTCAAGGGCCGTCCGTAGCATCCAAAGCGAATCGTCTTCAGCGTCCAGCTTCGGCGGTCTTCGGCACTAAGCAAACATCTCCAAGCAAGCAGGCTAGGTCGCTCAGCGGTCTTCCCAGACCAAAGTCAGCCTCCGCAGCAGCTTCCTCAGCTGCCGCAAGCGGTCCTGGATCTCGTCTTCCGCGTCCTGCCACACTTGGCGCGACGACAACCGCAGCACGCCCTACAACCAGGCCGGTACCGATGGCGATTGCTAGACTTGCTCCAGCCCAACAAGGACTGCAACGATCAGCTGCTGAATTGACCACTTCCAGGTCGCAGACTGCTACGGTACCCACAGAGGAGAAGGCTGTCTCTGTCTCTCCATCGAGTGGATCATCAGCTTCGGACACAGATCCAAAATCTGATGTTGTCATGGAAGATACCGGGAGAGAGCCAATACAGGAGGCCATGTCACCTGCTGCTGCTGAGGCTGACTCGAGTCCGTCTGGCAAGGCTGGAGGCGAGAACGTCCAGCAACGTCCTGCTATGAAAACAGCCACGGCTGCCACCACACCAAGGGCTGAACCCGACGCCAAAGTGCAGGCACAGTCTTCTGGCTCAAGCCAACAGCTTAGAGCCGCAAGACACTTGACCAGAGCGGCTGAGACAGCTTCAGCTCGTTGTTCCAGTCCAAACAAGCCTGCGCCTCCTGCCAAACCGCCTTCCTCTGTGCGCGCGGCTCCTCAAGTGGTACTGGATCCTGAACAGCAACGATTGCGATGCTTAGCGATGCAAGAGAAAGCACGAAATCGAGCACCGAAGACCGGCTCTAGTGTCAGCGCGTTCACCAGCTCAGACGTCGAGGATCTTCCTTCGAGCGAAACCGCTGCTGACGAAAGCTCGCCTCAGGATAGCAGGTCCGAGCAGGCCCAAACCTCTGCCATGTCGTCTGCAGGACTTCGCAACGGCGCATTGAGTACAAGCGGTGGGACAACTTTGGCATCGCCAGAATCCGAAGGCCAAGACAGCGAATCGGCGCTTTCTGCATTAGGCGTCGCGGTTGCTAGTGCACCTATGACTCAGACTGCTACAACGACTGGACGACCTCTGCGATCCACGCGCACGGCCTCGCGCCAACTGACACCTTCAGCAACACGTGTGCCTCCCACAAGAGGACGAGCGTTGAGCCTGAACGACATTATCGCTGCGCGAAAGATCGATGTACCCCTTTCTCTGACAGATCAGCTGAGGCTGGCTGACACGGTCAACAAGAAACACAACGAGAAGACGCTTGCACGATACAAGGTGACCAAAATCCAGAGGCCTTACGAGCGTCCGCCTAGTCCCGATCGTCATGACCACGAGCCCGAAGCATGCACGATCATCGATGACTTCAGCAGCCACCGAAAAGGAAAGGGTGATTTGGCGCCTTACTCGACGCCCGTGAAAAGCTCCTATTCAGCTACGAGCGGCTCTGTCGAGGGTCGCAAGTGTGTCCGATGGCACCGCCCATTATTTGTCGGAAAGGGAGCGCAATATGGTACCCGAGCTTGCGAAGCCAAGCCGGCGCTCAAGCCAATTCATTACGAGCTGGACAGGATGGGAAACAAGGTGCCAACAGGGAACTCACCCAAGTTGAGCAAGGGACAATCGATTGTCATCTACCGCAACTACTTCAAGGGTGAGCCCGAGCCCGCCGATGATTAGAATTGGATACTTCAATGATGTCCACAGCAATCTTTGGACCACAGCGATTTTAGTACACTACAGTATGATAGACAAAAGATTAGCTAGGCATTGGTTGCTCATTGTGTTGTTCTGAAGACTTGATTGTGTGTAGCAGAGCGCTTGTTATAGACGCTGATCATCCGCACGTGACTAAGTGGAGTTGAAGTTTCTCGGGTTTCGGACCCTTTGTGTGATTTTTGACGTTTTTCTTTTTTGCTAAGAAGCTGTGGCACAGAAGCAACCCAAGACAAGGGTTTGAACGGAAAAAAAAAAGTAGGAAGAACAAGAAGAACCAGCGAACTGAGCTTATCAGCACCTCCAGAAGAACTGCTCTCACCACCACCAAACACTCGCCTTACATATCCACCTTTCACTTTGCTCAGATCGGGCACCATCCGAAAGCGTGGGAATGCTGTGCATATCACAGTAAAGCAACGACCTCACTCCGACACTCTCATCGCTTTGCAGCACCTTATCGTCGCACTGAAGATTCGGAACTGCCGAAAGTGAAAGATGGCGTCTTCTCTCGCCGCGCAGCTCGCCAATGTGCGCTCACACAATGCAGAGAGACTCACATCGTCTGCTTCCCTAGTCAAACACACATCCTATCTCTTTCCCCCCAAGGCTGCAGCGCAACAGGACCTCTTCACCGTTCACGCTCTTGGTGCCAGCGGATGGACCGAGCTATCGTCTCAGGATGCTTCCTTGCAGAAGTGGTCCCGCTCTTCCCTCCTCTTTGGTGAGGAGAGCAGAAGCATGGACCGTCTCATGCTGCCCAAGGAAGAGAACGATGCCATCGACAAGGCCGTGAAGGAGTTCCTCCACCTCGCTTCTCCCTTCCTCCTTAGCAAGGGTGCCTCCAAGTGTCTTGAGTGGCTTGTTCGTCGCTTCCGTATTCACGAGTTCAGTGTCGAGGACGTTCTCGCTGCCTTCCTTCCATATCACGACACTCAGCAGTTCGCGCGAATGCTCTCAATCTGCAAGCTGGACGGCAAGTCCCATCTTCAGTTCCTCCTCTCCGTCAAGAAGACCTCCAGCCCTCTGCCTGCTGGTGTCTTGCATGCCGCCATTCTTGCTCCCGCCAGTACCACCACCAGTCTGGATCTTCTGCGTTGGATTTCCGGTCTCATCGCCAACGACGTCTCAACCGAGCTCGGTGTAGCCCCACACCGTGCACTTGTCAACTTCTGGACCTCGACTTTGGTTCTGGTGTGCGCGGCTCGCTCTCGTATGGATGACACTCAGCACGTGGCTGGTCTGTCCAAGTCCACCAGCAACTCGAAGAAGTCGGCAAAGACACGCGCAGCAGATGCTCAAGCAATTCTCACCGTCTTGCTTCCCTCCGCTGTTCGGGTAGCTGGTACCGCCTCGCTCGGTCAGGATGCTCAGGTCGGAGGCTACATGCTTTTGTGCACCATTGCCCAGTCCTTCCCGCTGAGCAAAGAGGCGATCCAAGGAATCTTCACGAGTCTCGCCAAGCTCCTTTCAACCTCCAACATCACTTCTGCCATCAACCGCGCTCTCATTTCATGCGCCTTTGCCCTCTGCACCAGCTCCAATGCGATCACCGAGCCCTTGACGCCGCAATCTACGTCCGCCACTCGACTCATCCCTGACAGCTTGGCAGCACTCCTCGTAACATCGCCCGAAGCTGGCAGCTCGGTCGTCTCGCTTGCCAAAACTTACGATGCTCGCGCCTTCCTCGGTCATTTCCTTGCCGCCTTGACTGCTCGCCTCCCCCACACACCGTCAGCCGATCTTCTCAGCACGCTGCTGCGCGGTCAGGTTGTTCAAGACGAACTCTGCGTCCAGACGTGCGAGCTTCTTCTGCGTCTCCGTCTTGGTGCTCCCATTGGCTCGTCTCAGGCACCCGAGACTGCTTTCGAGGCCCACTTTTCAAGCGCGTCTCTTGGTGAAGCGCACAAGAATCGCCTTCGTGCCCTACACACTGTACGTGGCCGCAAGCCTCACGTCTTTGACACGGCTCTTCGCAACTGCACTCGAAAGGACCAATCCGAAGCACAGATTGCTGCCATCTGGCAGACTGTCCAGGCGGTCCTTGCCATCGAGTCTGGCACTTCTCTCGGTGAAGCCTCCAGCGGCAACCTCAACGTCGACGGACAGGCCGATGTTCTTTGGCTCTCGATTCACTCTGCCGAAGCTTCGCAGCGCTCACTTGCCGTCAAGCAGCTCTTCAAAGATATCAAAGAAGGTCGTGCCCTTCCACAGGACACTATGGTGCGTGAAGCTCTTCATGCACGCATCCAAGATTCTTCTGTCGATGTTCTCCAGGTCCTGTACTCGCAGCCTACCGTACTGCTCGATGCCTTTGATAAAAGCGATCTCCTCACCTTTGTCGTCGAGTCGTTGGACGAATACAGCATTTCAGTCGAACGATTCGACCTGCACCTCTCGTTCCTCCTCAACGCGTATCTGGATCGCTATGCGGGAGCACAAGACAGCGTTGCCCAGCGAGCTGTGTGGCCCTACCTGCTCCACAGCCCAGCTCGCGACGCTCTTGCAAGCTCCACTTTAAAGTTGGTCTCGCAGAGCAAGCAGGTCAAGGCTCTGCTCCGTTCTATCGCGTCTGCCGGCATTGAGTCGAAGGCTCCTGCCCAAGCCAACGACATCATCGCACAGACCGTTGCATCTTACGTCGCATCGCTTTTGGAGGATGACCGCAAGAGCTGGTCCGACTTCCTGCGCTCCGTCGCGCAATCCAGCACCCAGGATTCAAGATCAACGTCGAAGGCCATGTCACGAGATCTGGCTTTGCTGTCGTTGGTGCACCTGACCGGCGAGCTGGAAGGGGACCGTCTCGTGTCCCTGGCTGATGAAACCCTCCAGAGCGTCGTCCTACCACCACTCGCAGCGACTGGAGCGCTTACCGCAGAACAGTCCAAGCAGCTGTCGCTTCTCGGCCTTCAGGAAAGCCTCAAGGCTTCGCCGCACGTCAAGCAGCTCGACACATTCTACAAGGGGGCTGGAACCGAGCAGAGCTCCCGGCTCCTGGTCTACTTCCTCCTCATCCAACTCGTTCGTTGCGCCGAGATCCCCGCCTTTGACACCTTCCTTACCTCGCAAGTGCAGTCGGAGGTCATGCACGCCAAGAAGCTGCTGGGTTCGCTCTATTCAGTGATCAACACCTCGCCCCTGCCAAGCTCACTGCCAAAGCTACTATTGCACATCCTTCTTGTCAAGATCAGCGACTCCAGTCTGCCTTTCTTTGCTTCCGTCTGGACCAATACTTCGACTACGTATAGTGCGCCTGTCCGTCTGACTGCTGTCCGCCATGCCGATGCCTACTTGCATGCCCAGGCTCAAGCCGCCGCACAAGAGTTCAAGGACTTCCAGGTTGTCGTTCCGTCATTGCTCGTCGCTCTCACCGACGCCGAAGCCGCTATCCGAATGGCAGCTGTGTCTTGCTTCGAACACATCCACCAAATCTGCAAGCGAGCAGGTGAATCTGCCAAAGCCCTCAAGAAGAAAGGCAAAGAACTCGACATCTTCGGCTACGAGTCATTCCACGGTGCAGCTGGCTCAGTTGACATGCAATACATTGACCTCGTTTCGCTGGTCTACTACCTCGACCACCTTATGGAGCGAAAATCTGCATTCCGAAATGATGCATCGACACTACCGAAGCTTCAGGGCGAGCTCTTGCAGATCAATCGCCAAGACGGACGCAAGGAGATCGGTCACAAGCATGCCACAGTCTGTTTCCTTCTCTCGCACATTCTGTGCGCCGATTCGCTGAGCAGTCGTCTTGTGCTCTTGCGGTCGCTGGCCGCTGTTAGCAATTCAGCCAAGCTCGAGATGCTCCTGCCACTCATTCGAAAGATTGTGGAAGGCAATGCCGCTACAGCTACCAAGGCCCTGCGCACCATCGAAGAGCGCGAGCTCTACCTCGAGCTTCTCTTTGCTTCGTACGATGGAAGCTGCCGCTCCGTCGTCGAGACTGCATCCACAGGTGCATGGTCGCTCTACTTGGAGGCGGTCGCTGGCAAGGACGGCAAGCGCCTTGTTCAGAAAGCCGCCGTTAGAGCACTTGACAAGGCTGGTCTCTTTGTCGCCCTCTCACCCGCTATGCGTCAAGAGATCTACCTTCACCTTGCCAGCATCGTTGCCGATCCATCACTGCCTGCTTCGCCCGAAGTTGGTTCAGCACTGCGCGAGCTCCAAGTGGACTCTGCCATCCTCATCGCCATCTTCTCTGAGTTGCGCGAGGCGATCACATCCAAGGCTCTGGGTGGACCCGAAGCCAAGCGTGCGCGCACCTCGCCCAGCTCCAACGAGACCATGAAGCGCACCTGCGCCGTTCTAGTCGCCGTGCTCGAGTCGGCCGTTGGCAGCAAACTTGCTCCGTCCGGCGTCCTCCTCTACGAGCTATTTGAAGTGCTTCGCCTGGCTGTCGATCTGCACCCAGGTCTCCTTGCCACCAACGCCGAGCAGATGCTTCAGCTTGCTATGGCTTGCATCGAGAAGCTTCTCGAGACTTTGCCCAAGCAAGGCGCCGTCATGGCGACTGACGTTGCTCAGGCTCTCCGAGCCGATATTATCGTCAGCGTCATCAAGGCGTCCAACAACCCTCAGACCTTCCAGCATGCCTTGCTGCTCTTGTCGAAGATCGCCAACATGGCACCTGAGGCCGTATTGCACAACGTCATGCCCATTTTCACCTTTGTTGGCTCCACCGTTCTGCAGCGAGACGACGCATTCAGTTTCTCTGTCGTCGAGAAGGTCTTGCAAAGCATCGTTCCGTCGCTCGTCCATACGCTCAAGGCCACCGAAGCTGCAAAGGAGAGCAAGTTCGCTCTTCTGTGTGAAGCCCGTGCGTTTGTGCGCATCTTCACCGATGCCGCTGCGCACGTTCCTCGCCACCGAAGACAGATTTTCTTCCGACTCCTTGTTGATGTTCTCGGCGCCGACGACTTTGCTGCCGCTGTCGCTATGCTTCTCGTTGATCGTTCAGCCCACAAGATTGTCAAGCAGCCGCGATCCGACGCCGAGCAGACGCTGCAGCTGCCTCTCTCTGTTGTCTCGCCCCAGGGTGCTTTGGTCCAGGTGCGAGTTCTCCACCAGGTGTGGGAAGAGGTCCTGCGTATCTTGGCCCACCGCGACGAGACCGATTCGCTTAGCGAGCTTGTGTTCTTGGACCGTGCTGGACGTCTCGACAAGGAGCACGTTGACCATGAATCAGAGCCCATGCGACAAGTTCAGGCACTCATCATGTTCATCCGTCAGGTTCTCAAGTCGAAGGCATTCGCCGAGCAGATCGAGGGTGTTCCGGAAAGCAAGGTAGGTCCCGAGCTCGAGATGTTCATTCAGCTTGCTCTCGAGACCTTCGCAAGGACTCGCTCCAGTCAGCCTGTGATTGCCGCGCTTGTTCTCGAGGTCTTGGACAGTGCCATGCCATTTGCACCCGTCGCCAATGTCCTTACCGTGGTCTCAAGCCTCGTGGAAGGCAAGGATGTGCCGCGCAAGACCAGCGGCTTCTCTCTCTTCGCCAGCCGCGTGGCCGCCATGCAGCCTACTTCGACCGATCGAGCCACTGTCACCACCTTCACTCCGACCATTGTCAAGGCTGCGACCGAAGTCATCCAGTCATCGCTCACATCCTCGGCAGGCGGCAGCGAGGCAGAGGCTTTGCGCCAGGCAGCACTGGACGCCCTCAAGACTCTCTCATCTTCCGTCCAGCCAGCGGAGCATGGGCCACTGGCTTCGACGCTCCCCGTTCTTGTCAAGCTGGGCAAGGCGGGCGCCGAGACGGAGGGCGCACACCGAGCGGTGCCATCTGCTGCACGCATCAGCGTGTTCTCGATCTTGCGCCGCCTCACCACCAAGTTGGGTCCTCGCCTGATCCCTCACATTGCAGCTTTGGTACCTTTCTGCTTGTCAGTCGTTTCGCAGCCTTTGCCCGCTTCATCCGTTGCTGCTGCTATGGCCGAAGACGAGGAGACCGACAAAGCTGGAGTCGCAGGTTCCGCCAGCTCGAATATTTCTTCGCTGCGCACCGGTGCACTCGACACCCTTACTGGCTTGTTCAGCTCCGTGTCGACGTTCATGACCACGTATGTGCCACAGGTCGTTCGCATGTCCATCTCACCTGAGTTGAAGATGGCCATGTCGAGTGCCAGCGGCTCTTCGACCGCCAGCGAGCGTTCGCTCAACCTGCTCATCTCCACCCTCATCCGTAAGACCCCTGCGAAGGAAGTCTTCGAAGCCACATTCAAAATTTGGGATGAAGAGCTCGCTTCGAACAACGACGAAACTGATGCCAGGGTCGAGCGACTTGTCGGCGTCTCCGAGTTCCTCGGCAGAGCGTTGCGACAGAGCGACAGGGGGGCTGTCAGCGCTACTTATAAGCTGGTCTATCGCTTCCTGCTCCGCGCACTGGACCTTCGACGCAGCAGCCTCCCTGGTGACAACCAGCTCTCGCCCGCATCGATCGGTCAGATCGAATCGAGTCTTGTCGGATCTGCATTCATGCGCATGGTGCTCAAGCTCAACGAGACTTCGTTCCGACCCTTGTTCATGCGTATGTTTGACTGGGCAGTTTTGGACCTGGTCGACGATGACAATATCGACTCTGATGCAGAAGTCGACGGCATTGTCGCTCGACAGATCGTGCTCTTCAAGACGTTCAACGCACTTTCCGAGACACTTCGCAGCCTCGTCTCTTCCTACTACGCGGTGCTCCTGGACCAAGCTATCGAGCTACTCAACACCTGGAGCAAGGCCACCCGTGTTTCCGGCAGTACACAAGCCCTGCAGAAAGAGCTCTGGGGCCAGGTTATCCGATCGGTTCAGCTCTCGGCCAAGAACGACGAAGGTGTCTTCTGGAATCCTACCCGCGTTGCCAAGATCGTCACTCCACTTCTCGATCAGATGAACCTCCTGAACGGCACCAAGTCCCGCTTCGTTGAGTCGCACGAATTTGTCAAGCTCGTCGGTCCTGTTCTCGTGGGCTTGCTCAAGAACGTCAACGACGAAGCGACGCTCAAGCTCTTCAACTCGAAGCTATTGCAGCGTGCATCGGCGACGCGTACGACCAACAGCTTGCTCGTCCGTTCCACCGCCACCCAGCTTCTTACGCAGATGTGGCACGCTCAGAAGGACCACTTGCTCGCCTTGGTACCCGAGACCATCGCTCAGCTTTCCGAGTTGCTCGAGGATGATGACGAGGAGATCGTTCAGCATGCCAACGAGTTCCGCACTGAGATCGAGGGCGCTCTTGGTGAAAGCCTCGAGTCTTACCTCACATAAGGAAGGACAATCGCACAACATGCTTCATAGATTCAAAGAAAATGCAAACACACTTGTGACGACTTTGCCTGGGCGATCCAAATGCGTGCCTGAGCCTTGACTGCGAGCTTAATGAGAACACAGAACAGCGCGGACTTGGTTTCAATGCACGCGCAAGGCACATGGCAGAGCCACGCACGATGTCTGTTGGCTCTGTCCTTTCTCCCCTTCAAACTTGCTGCTCAGACTTGATCAAGTGACATCGAGGCGTGTGAAGCAGCATTATATTACCATAGAACCATAACCATAAGCAGAATTACGAAGTGAATTGACGTGATTACCCTAGATGCTTGTTACTGTTTGTTTTGTTCGTTTGTCTACCAAAAGCCCATTTCTTGTTCGATACCAGCGTTGGAAGCCAGAGCTTCATAGACTTGCGCGCATATGTCGAGATTGCTTTGGGTCGCGCCGCGTAGGTCTGTTTTGCGAACTGCGTAAGGAGCCCGACAGATACGATGACGAAGACGTTCTTGTTGCTGTCGGTGCCTTCGAGAGAGATTTGAGGAGGAAGGAGATGACGACGAGGCCACAATGCTTCCACTGGCGCTAGCGCTTCCAGTCCCGGTGCCTGTACTGGGGTCATTGCTACTGTCGCCGAGGCGACCACTCATCTGAGCGGCAAGACCGGCGGGAGTGAATCCCTCAGCGCGAAGCAGCTCCTCGATTGGGATGTTGAGGGGAGGTGCGTCAATGCTGACAGCAGAAGGTCTTACCGAGGAAGATAGTGGACCAGGGAGGTCCTCCGCATCGGATTCGTCCGTGTCGTCTTCGCTGCCGCTTTCTAATTGATCTTCATAGGCTTGCTCCAGCCTCGTAACGTCTTCGTCCGCCGCGCCGTTGCCCGAGCCGGTGCTGTCGGAGGAACGGCCGTGACTCGGTCGTCCCGATGAGTCTCGGCTGGTGTCTGGATCGCCACCAGATGATGAAGGTGCTCGCGAAGCCGAACGCGGTCGCCGAAGATGAAGCCTCACGCAGTTGTAGAACTCTGCGAGAAGATCAAGCCCGCTTGCCGCGAGCGCTTCGAAAAGGGACGAAGCTTGCTCGCCCAGTGCTGCCATGGTCGTCGGCAGTCGAGTGGCGTCTGCAGGGAAGAGCGGATCAGCCGTGGTTCGTATTGGCCGGAAGACGAGTTTGCGGTCTTCGATAGGCGCAATCTCCTCCATGATACGGATGCATGTTGAGAGAGGAGCACGGATGATGATGCGAGCAATGTTGCCTGAGCCGAGAAGCAACATCAAGTGCGAGCGTGGGATGATCGACAGTCCAGGCACTCCGGGCCTCGTTTCTGGCAGTAAGGGGTATGTGAGCACGAGGTGGGTCAAGGAGGAAACCGTAGCCAAATGATGAATCAAACGTCCGTCGAAGTTGACCAGGTGCAAATGGGAGAGCGAGCGCTTGCCGACACGCGGCGACGTTGCTGCTCCTGCCGAGTTTGATGGTGATTTGGATCCTGACGTGTCCGACGATGAAGGTGCTTGTAGGTTGCCCAAAACAGCTTGGATTCTAGGATCGTTTTGAAGTGCAACAGCGGTCAAATCGCGATGGCGTGTGACGATGCCGTTCAGATCCGCCGCTTTGCTGACGTTAACCAAGGTGACTTCTTTTGGGCAGAACAAGCTGTAGATGCTCGCTGATAGGTTGCTGAACTGCGTGCAGGAAAGCAGCAAGTGGGTCACATTCGGACAAGCCGATAAGATGTTGTCCGCTATTGAGTCAGGCACAGTCTTTGCGGCTTGCTCTGGGTTGGCAGGTGTCGCCAAGCCCGGAAACTGGCGCGGACGACCATTTGCTGCATCATCGCAAAAGATGGCGAGAGACGAGAGCTGATTCGTAAGGTCGGGTCGAGCTGAGATGGTGCGTCCGAACAAGTCGATGGCTTGTACGTCCTTCAGGGTCACATGTCGATACAACTCTGGCTGAAATCGCATCTGGTGATGCTTGGAAAGAGAGCTGACGGCAATGGTGTGAGGAAGGTTGATGAGTCCATCGATACTCGGTCGTGATGTGCCAGACGAAGTGGTCGTATTGTCCAACGCTTGCGACTCCTGGCTGTACTGAGTCTTGTCATTTTCGGAAGGGCCGTCCTGGTATCCCAGTGACTGTTGCAGGATGAGATCCACGATCTCGAGAGGCAGTGCCGCCTTCATTCAAGCAAGGTTGAGAGGCTGAGTGCCAAGGCGAGGCGGGACTGAAGCAACTGGAGATGCTAGAATGTCGGAATGAGAGTGACGTTAGGTCAGTGCCTCGATCATACCCTGATCTCGCTCGTAGATCTTCTAGTGCGGTATCAATGAGAGCCGCTGATGAGGAATGATGTGCTAGGCTGCAGGGCAGCTTTTCTCTGAGTAGGTTGGGCTGGAAGATGGAGCTGGTAAGACCAAGAAGATGGCTTTACGAGAGAAGGGGATAAGAAGGAGGCTCCAGCTGGTTTGGACAAGATCCAAGGAGGATCAGAAGTGCGACGGAACGTGCCAGATTCGGACAGCCAGAACCAGACTACCGGAACAAGGCTAGCAGCAATGATGCCCTGCGTCCATGCAGCGTCTTTTGCCGACCATAAGAACGCTGCTGCACCAGGATCGTTGACGGAACTCGGACAAGGTCGTACAGACGCAGCGATCAGGATCAGGTTGGAGGCGAGGCGAATGAAGGGCAGAGGAGGGAAGAAAAGTTGCAAAGTCGATGCGAGGAGATGATGACAAGACAGACACTGACGCAGGATTCACGGTCCCAGAAGAAGCAAAAAAAATAAAAATAAAATAAAATAAAATAAATTGCTCGCCTTCCGTCCTTCGATCTGCCCAGACTCGCTTCCAAGGAAACAATTGTGACCTTGTCTCATTCATCACAAAGAGACGATCTGTACGGCTTGTCGACACATCTGTCAAATTCTGTAATAGCCTAAGAACAACGGCGACTGACTGTCGGGCTCTGAACAGATCTATCTGGCAAACATGAACGTACCATTGTTCATTGTTCTGCAGTTGCAAACAAGAGACGTACAGTACAGTACAGTACATAGAGTACAATGAGCTTCGCTTCTTAGAGACAATGCTGGTTATAGCGAGGGAGCCGCCTCCGATCAGGCTGGCACCGCATGTCATTGGCTCGATACTGTGCAGTGCGTTCCTGATCCATTGTCTTGATGCATCTTCCGAAGCTGCACGGTTTCTGCAAAACATCTGAAGCTACAGTAAATAGCCAGAGCGAAGTACTGTAATGCATCTTCTCTGCGAGAACCAACATGAAAGAACGCCCAATTATTATCAGACGGGAAAAAAAGGAGAGCACCAGAGTTCGGGTTGAGCTGGGTTCCAGCGCAATGGAACAGCGCTGAGAACAGGATAGGAACGCACCACATCGGCATGAAAACCCTTCCCCCCTTTTTTTGCTAACGCCTGTGCGACATCTTGGAATGCACATTACAGTATTCCCCTTCCCAACAAGCGAAAAAGGAAATAAAAAATGTAAATAAGAAAAGAAAAGAAGCGGAGTTCCAAACGTCACCTTGGCTCGGCAACCTCCCGATCGAGCGGACTCCGTCTGCCATGTTCGCTGAAGCCACAACAATCAATCAAAAGCAAATGCAGACGTTTCTTCGAGAATAGTGTCGAGTCTTCCAAGCCCGTGTCGCCGGTTCAGCCAGCCTCAAACTAGTCATGACCTTTTCGATAAATGGAGCCTCGAATCTGCAGCAAAATGAAGCAACGTGACGGAGTTTGGACTAGGAGCCTGGTCGCAAGATCTTCGTTCGATATCAACTTACTACGCGACAGCAGCTTTGTTTGTACAACGTTTCATGCTAGTCCGAACTAGACGCTCGCCTTGAGTGTCTCAGACCTCGCCAACAATCCTGAGCGTCACACGCAACTTAGCGAGCACCGCTCGCGAGCTTCCACAAGCTCACCTCGCTCCCACCATGCTGACCGAAGGCCGAGAAGGCCGTTTCGTCGAAGACGCATGGTCGAATCAAAGAAGTTGAAACGGCGACCGCCCCAATTCACCATTCTGCAGCACACCGCCGACGAAAGAATGCATGTATGTCGCTTTTCCTTTTGCTCTTTCGCTGCCGAATGCGAAAGAAGCCTCGCTGTAAGCATGAATGGCGAAACGTGTCCAAAGTGAGATTGTGAGTACAGTAGCTGACATCGCATCACCGACAATGGGGACGGTCTTTGAACGGCTGCATGGCCGACAACGCCCATTGACACAAGAACATGCCGGTGTCACTCTTGCTCTCATACTCAATTTTTCACCAGCGGACGGTCTCTCACCAGCAGCAGGTGGATACCGAAAGCCCGGACGTACGAATAGCCATGCATTCATGCAAAGTTAGGGTTTTTACCGACTGTCAAGGTCGAGGGTCTAGAGCGCCAGACGCGAGGCAGAGACAAAAACATCACGAAGAAAAAAGATATGACCAGCCTGGGGCTCGAACCCAGAATCTCCTGATTACCAGACGGAGCTATGCACCTATCCGATCGTAGTCAGACGCCTTACCATTGGGCCAACCGGCCAATTGTGACTTCAAAGGTTCACAATTGCATATTTATATCCTATTAGTGGATATATTGAGATCGAAACTGTCATAGGCACAGATTATCGTCATACAAATTTTGCACCTTCAATACAGCCCATAGTCGTCAATGCTATGAGGTAACAGACTCATATCAGTTTGCTTGGGTACATAATCTATGACAAGAACCTCGGTACTGTCAGAGGTAGATGAAGGCGGCTGCTAAAGCTGTCACCACACACGAGGCAGCAAGAGTGAGGACAGCAAACATCTCACGCATCAACCAACGCCACTGACGAGCCAGAGACATGATATGCTCCTTGTCTTCAGGGACGTCCAGATGCGAGCTTGATTGCGTCTCGACGTTGAACTTGTTGCCATTGTGGGCTTTCGTCTCCGAGGTCGACTTGGACGTATGCGAAGGCATCTCGAACTTCGTACGCTTGTTGCCAAAGCTGAACATGATGAGTCTTCGCAGCAATGGCCTTGATAGCTCCAGCTTGCGCCCTTCCCACGGCAAGCGTGGATAGATCGAGCCAAACCAGATAGGTATGCACATGCCGAGGAAGGCGATATCTGTAAGAACTTCACGCTTCGCTGAAGGTGCTGGTAATGCAAGTGCATCAGCCAGGGATTTGCCAAGCAAGCATCGAGATATGGCCACGTGTGCCGAAAGCGGTGTGTGGAAGGGTGGGCGACCCGCACAAGCAATTAGCACCGGGATCGTCGGGCCTTGCATCCTCGGACCAACGGTACCAGCCAGATCACCTTGCTGGCCGCCCAGGATCTCGACTCTCTTGAATAGGTGCAAGATGGTGCACCACAAGGTACGATCGGCAACATAGGGATCCCTAAATGCACGCCGCAACAGCGCGGGCTCAATGCCCATATAGAAGCCCACGTGCCTCCAAAGCGCTATGAAGTCTTTGCGCTCTTGGACTGTGGGCGTTACGCCGATTCTTTGCAGCATCGCTAGAGGAGCTGTGGAGAAGGCACATAGAGTACCGAGCAAATCCTCTTGATTGATGGGGACGCCGTTCTTCTCGACGTCGTATAACGATTTGCCGGCAGTCAAGCCGTCCTTCTGTCGCTTCTCTGCAAGTCTGAGCACGCGCCGTCGCACATTGGCATGCAAAAGGCGAACGCGAACCGCGGATTGCCAGCCCTCGCCACCACGTTCGGGCGGCACTAGTCCAGCCTCGTTCATATTTGATGTTGTTGCTGATGATGCACGAGCTGTCTTGATGGAGCTAGGAGGGCAAAGACTGTCGGCGTTTTCCATGACATCTAGCACGAATTGGGTGGTCTCCAGCAGGCGACTCCAGGTGCGATCTGCTCGCGCCTTGTCGACCTGAAACATTCTCTGTAGATCCTCAACGGTGGGAAGCAAAGAAGCGCTGGACGATCCGCTGCTCTTATCCCGAGACGCTGCAGGATTGGGGACAAGATACGCGGTCTGCTTGAGCACCTCTGTGATCCTTGGTGAAGCGAAGCCGCCAGCGAGGCTGAAGTGGAGCAAGACAGTGAGTATGGGACCTGCATAACGATAGAAGACATCCTTGCCTCTTCGGAGCACTTCTGCCTCGGCTTCGAGTTCTTCAAGGCAGTCTTGGACGTCAATTGTCGTGTGGCAATGTGGTGACCAAATCGGTACCGTAGCGCTTGACTCGGACTGCTTTGTGGATGGATGTTCGGGCCACTGTTGGACACTGCTTGTTGCTTGTGCTCCATGTCGACCGCGATACCAGTCGAGATCGAGGGCTCCTGCGCCAGGAGGTGGTCTCCTATCGACTGCTTGCCAGAACGATTTGCTGGCATCCTGTTGCGGATGCGACGAGATGTCGCTACATGCTTGTTCAAAGATGTTGCGCAATGTGTCGGTCGATGATTGCTTGGCAGGTAGCATCTCGACCTGATCAATCGCATCATCGGAGAGCGGATCGCCAACACGACGCAGCTGTTCCAGCTTGCTAGGATGAAGGCACTGTTCATCCCACTCCGCGATACGATCCCACGCCTCGATCATGTCGCCATTTTGGACAGCATCAGGATCGTCCCAGTCGATCTCTTTCTCGTGTCTCAGCCCTCCTTTTCTTTGAACGCGCCACTTGAGGGTAGTCGAGGCAAGCACATTAGACCAAAACGAGTTCGAGGCAGGAAGCGGTCTTTCGGTACCCGAAAAGAGATAATCGATGGGAGCCGATTGAAAGGGTCGATGTGCGAAAGTGACATAGATCTGACAGAGTGCTTCGACAGTCAGATTCCTTGCCGCCGGTATCAGTAAGATGAGCAGTACCACAAATGCGGACCCCAAGGCTGCAGGCGTGATCAGAGCAACAAAGGCCTTGCTGCCGAATCCAGCCAAGGTGTTCGCGAGGTCATCACCTGTCATATCGTGATATCTCGCTGCAAGAGGATGTTAGAGAAATGATGCAATGAAACTGGACTGCTGCGAGAGAATGGCAGGAGAAGTTGCCCGCATCCGTTGGAGGGTACCAGCTCGAAGCCAAGATTGAAGTCAGGTGTGTCTTTTGTTGACCGAGCGCTTTGACATCCTTTGTTGCATATACGGTTCGTGTATGTTAGCACAAAATGAAGGAGCAGCGTAGACGATTACACGAGCCTTGATCCTAAGAAGGCCAGCATCGAGTATGTAGTTAACTAAGCTTTCTTGAGGGCCACTGAGAACTCTCTCAGTCTCGTCTCGTTAATGTGTGTTGGACCGGATAACAAAATCGCACCGTCCTGACTGGCAGAGTAGGATGCTTCCAGGTGGAAGCGGTGTCTATGCGAGCAAGGAAGAAGAAGGTGATGCGATGGCGAAGAAAGAACACGGATCAGGGTCCAACATTGAAGCTGGAACGAGGAAGAGCACAAGCCGTGAGCGAATCAAGATTCCATTTGCCTTAAACGGGGGTCACAAGCACAGAGGTTGCGAGCATGCGAACGTCTCAGCCGAGAATTTTGAGTGCTGTGCTCACATCAGCGATCTGTTGATCCCACGCTTGTTGTCGGTGTCTTCGATAACAAGAGCGCTCTTGAGTAATCCATCTCAGAAGAAATGTGGAGAGAAAGTCAGGGTCCAAGAGCAACAGCACATTTTCGCGTGTTGGAGAATCTTTAGAATATTTGGCTGAGTTCAACACTTCCTCTTCCTCCACCTCCTTCGAAGCAGGCCACTCACCTTCGCATCCCCTTGTCGCATCCCTGACCTAGTCCAAGTAGGCTGTATGAGGCCAAGATGCCTGTCGAGGCACCCTCAAATGTTGTAGCCGCCGCGATGGTAAGCACTGGCTCGTTGTCAGCTCCGTCGTTTGGCCCAAACTGACTCCGTTGCTCATCTTTCTTGCACGCTTCTGATGTTGCTTTGCTAGACGCTTTCCGCCAGCGTCTCCGACGTAACAGGTCTTGCCAATCTCCTCAAATCCGTAGCGATCCAGACTGTGAGTGAAGGGCCGCGTCCACAGCTACCCACTCGATGACTCTCGCCACACTCTGCACAGACTGACCATGCCACCTTCGATGGCCATATGCAAATGCCCACGTGCCCTCTACGCTTCGAAACGATCGCTTTTCTTACTACCACAGCATGCCGTCGTCATCGCCTCAAGCTCAGGCTTGGAAATCGTGACTGAGCTCAATCGCACCCTGCAAGCTCACGCCTACCTCTATTCGCACATGTTCGACTCGTACACTTTCACTAAGCCACCAACTGCCGTTCGGAAAGTCTCGTCATCACGTCCAAACACAAAGCGCCCGCCCTCCAGGAAGCGTCCTAGAATCTCGAAATCTCGTGATGATACTGCTGACCCGCCTTCATCAGCCGGCTCTGATGATCAACAGAACGAAGTGACGCCGAACCCATCACCAGAAGAAGAGGCATTTCGAGATCGAACACGTTCTGCAGACAGCGCAGACGACTATGGACACGACCGAGACGTGAACGACGACGAGCCAGCCAGCGTTTCGTTCGAGGTCAATCTTCAGACTTGGATTTCCTGTCTCAACATCTTTGGCGGCGTAGGTCCTTCGCGACCCCATGCCTCCGGCCCTGGACACTCCAACCTTCGACACGACACAGCAGGCCATGGCGCCAGTGCCTCTTCGTCTGGGCGAGGCTACGCACGGAAACGCGATGGAACCGTTGATCCCTACAAAGGTGGCGATCGAAGCGGCTCAGTCGAGCGAGGCATTGACAGGAATCACTTTTCCCCAGCACCAAAGGCAACTCGTATGAAGCTGAGCTACCAAGGCCACGGTCATCCGCTCGTGCTAGAGCTCGAGCAGGAAGCCAACGTTCTAACCCGGTGCTCCATATCCACGTACGAGCCCAGCTTCTTGACTGACATGGTCTTCGACCCACGCAATATGGTCGCCCAAGTGATCGTCGGTTCCGAGCTCATGCAGTCCGCCTTCTCCGAGATCGATGCCAGCTGCAAGAAACTCTCGATTCTCATGACTTCACCCCACTCTTCCTCTACACATGACGACGAAGCTGACCTCGATAACTCTGTCAGATCCGCAAGAGGCTGTGGAAGGGCAGAGGCACCGAGCATGCTGAGGTTCAAAGCCATATTCGACACAGGCTCCTCCGAGATGGAGTTTCCAGCCAGTCTCTCTTCTGCTGATCCTACCGGCGTCATCGAAAAGTTTGTGGCCCTTCCTGGCAGCACCGAGCAGTGGTATGACTTTACACTTCTCTCCAGAACCATGACGGTGCTACGCTCGTCGATCAAAACGTCTCTTCGAATGGACGAGGCTGGTCTCATCAGCTTTCAATTCATGATGCCAAAGTATCGACGCACCGCTGTCTCACCAGCAGCTGGCCCCGGCACAGGTCAGGCAGTGCTCGAAGACGAGCAAGACGCTTTCTGCGAGTTTCTGGTAGGTACATGAATATATCGGTCGCTCGTGATGATCTCGATGCTTCGCTTCTTCTGCCGTTTCACGCACTGACCGGTCTATTCGCCCCTCATTCATCTTCCTTTTGATGCTTCGCGGTCCTTTACATGTGACAAACATCCTGCTTCGATTCGTCAAAATTCCATCGCCGTGAACGCTGCACCTCTGTTCCGCGGCTTTCGGTCCGGAACTCGATGAAACCGACCTGTCTGGTTGTTCTCCACCCGAAACCTTATTCCGCATCTTCCTCGCTTGCTTTTCTCCCACAGTGCTGTCCACTCGACACGAGCACGTTGATTGTATGATTGTATCACTACCAAAGGCAAGGAGCTAGCCATCGTTGCTTCGACGACACTTCCGCAGTCTGTGTCCTCCCTCTCTCGAATCTGGTTGGCATCATGTGCATAAAACTGATGAGACTTGCAAATGTATGAACAGATTGAGCGCGGCAGCATGTGCGTTCCCTGCCAGCAGAGAATCGATCATTGGGCTTCGCGCGAGCTTAGCCAGGTGACGCCATCATAGCGTGACAACCTGTTTTCATAGAGAACACACACACGCTCTTTGTTTCGAGAAGAGCTTGCGCACGTTGGCGTCGATGCAATGCGGTCCGGGGGTTGCTGATTTTCAGAGCTCGGCAAGGCACGATCGGATCCAAAACGATTGCCAAGTCTCGATTTGCTTTTTCTACTGGCTTGCATGAAAGAACGACACCGCCAGATGTCGACGACTACAGGAGCGAGGGCGCCAATGCAACCTGTGCATGCACGGTTTGATGTGTGTCCTTTGTTCGGCACTTCACTGCCGTGAGCCTCGCCATACTCCACAGCCTTGCTAGCTCAGCATGTGGTGAGGACTCTGCAGTCGCAGGCTGTGCTGTTTGTGCTCCTGTCCAGGCACAAATCGAGTTCGATGATCCGTGTTACACTATCTCCCTTCAAATCTGACGCAGGCAATCTGCACATTGGTCGAAGCTTGCGAGGGCCACCACGTTCCTTCGGAGGGCCGTCTTCCTTGCCCTTTCGGTCGAATCTAACTTTTGAACGTCTCCTCGAGCTCGAGCTTGAGACAAGGCGGTGGTCCTCCTGAGGGCCGAATCGAGCTCATAAATAGGAGGCATTGAGATAACGCCACAGTCCGTCTCCCCAAATAACACAGCTTTCAGCCTCTTTTCAACTTCGCTTTGTCGACCATGCGCCGCGTTTCGTTTGCTGGTTTGGCCGCCATCCTAAAGCTGGCGGCCATGGTGTCGGCGGCACCGACATCAACGGGCAGTTTGACCGCCGTCACCATGAATGTTGCGGGTCTTCCCGCTTTCATCAACAACAATGGCGATGGAAGCAAGAAGGAGAACTCGATCGCCATCGGCAAGAAATTTGCACAATACAATTTCGAGCTGATCAATGTACAAGAGGTGAGTTCGGGAGCCGAAAGTAGTTCACAGAGAATACGATGTCGGAACTGACGGTGGGGTCATCTTCATATGTTCGAAGGATTTCAACTATCATGCGTACATCTACGACAACGATGATCATCCGTACCGCACTCCGACCTCTGGGGGCGTGCCGTTCGGTTCCGGCTTGAACACCTTGAGCACCATCCCATTCAAAGATCTGTCGCGCGTCAAGTGGGACAAGTGCGATATCAGCGAGGGAGACTGCCTCACGCCAAAGGGCTACACTGTCATCACTCTTGAACTGCCGTCTGGAGGCGAGGTGGACGTATACAATCTGCACATGGACGCTGGATCCAATGACGGTGATTCTAACGCCCGTTCTTCCAACTTCAATCAGGTCGCCAAAGCCATCGCCGATCGATCGGATCCAGCTGGTCGAGCTGTCATCGTGATGGGCGATACGAACAGCCGCTACACACGTCCCAAAGACAACCTGGCCCAATTCTTGTCCCAGACCAAGCTAATTGATACATGGGTGGAACTCGTCAGGGGTGGCAAAGCTCCTGCCTCCACTGACGCTGCTCTGCTCTGCAATGATCCCATTCCGAACACTACGAATTGCGAAGTGGTAGACAAGGTCCTTTACAAGGACGGCAACAATGTGAAGTTGAATCCTAGCGACTGGACATATCTGGGGAAAGAGTTCACCGATGCTTCCGGCAAGCCGCTGGCAGACCACACCCCAATTTCGGTCAAGTTTACCTACACCTCTACTTAGACTTTATGATCGAATGTCATCGAACGTCGAGTTGGTAGCAATTTCATACATAGAACCGGATGATGCACTGATGTCCGTGATCTGCAGTGCATGGAGTGAAGTTCGAAGTCATGAGACAGATATGCTCTTCAATTTGCCGCGGTTGAGACGATAGAGGCGCCAGCGGTTATCGAAGATAGCGGAGTTACTTTTCGGCCTTGCTTGACAGCCTGCTATTCTTTTCTTCCCGTCTGACTGGTCAGCTAGCGCACGACAACTTTAACATAGCATAACACATATATATATATTGCAGGTGAGAGACCCGTGAGGCTTTCAAGCTCGATGGAGGCTCCCGGCCCGCTGTACAAAAAAAGGGGGGGGAATTACAGGGTGGGAAGCAAAGATGAACAGCCGAGTGGTGTCGTACACTGGCTTGGCTGAGAGGATGATGGAGAAGTAAGAGGAGAGGCGAGAGTGCGGATAAGCGGGTTGACACGACATTGTTGGAAATCCGACGGATGACCAATAAACCTTTACAGCTTCACACTCTAACATAGACATTATTGACAGTGCATTATCAGCAGCAACCACTGACTCTTGACATGATTAATGTGGAAACACCACTCACATACAACTATTGCCAGCAATAGTTGTGTGTTGGTGTGGTCACCATAAAGTCCTCATGGATACTACACAAGTCCTCACAGACTGTGAGTTACCAACAATGACACACCAATATCACCACAACATTGTCGGCCTCCCATCAATCACCAATGGGGACATGGGATACCCCTTGCATATGGGGACATGGGACACCCCTTGCATAAGTGACATGGGATACTCCTCACATATGGACCACTACCGATGGCAACACATGACCAATCACTGAGGCATGCATGGTGTGTCACATGATAAGTAACCTAGTGACACAACTATTGTTTCCCCATGTGGTTGCAAGTCATTGCAAAAGGTGATTGAGGCACACAAGGATGTACAGGTAACATGAGCTGTAGGAGGCATGGTACAAGTGCTGAGTATGGTTCATTGTGACCACTCAACTGCAGATGAACCATCACACAGTCATGATGGCACAATGCTCATGGCAAATGCTACTCCTCAACATGACACAGCAAGAGAAGCAAATACTGTACCAAGTGCACAATGGAGGGAGTATAATGTATATAAGCACCTGGTATCCATGTTTCTATCCACACTTAGAATTATCAAATCAATACTTTACTTCTCCTACTCAATAGTCAACAATTGATGGTGATTGTTACCTATACACTACCAATAGCCACCTCTCATACACAGACCCTCAAGAGTCGTCAGCTATAATAAGGAATTGACATCCGACATCAGCAAATCCACAAAGCACGACCATGCTAGAACACGAGTAAATTGATAGTCATCACTACTCACATAGTCACCACTGTTACCAAGGCCACAGGTATAACAACTGTGATACAGCCCCTGACAAAGGAATAGTTGTGACTGTTGGTACTTGACAATCGATGGTGATTGTCAGTGCGAGTGCTTGGTAAAGGTATCAATTGTAATTCCCAATATTGGTGGCCTCACCTCCCAATAGCAACCAGGTACCAAAACCAGGACGCCTCACCGTCAATTTCAATTGACATTTCGGCTTGCTGATCAGCTCAGCCCAGACGCGCACGCCATCTTTTCCAAGACCACGTGATGCATTCCTGCCAGGGCGGCGCGTAACGGCAGAGAAGGGTAAGAAGGAAATCTCGGCAAGATCTACAGAACGTTTTGGCCCTCGGAGCATTCAGATATGCACGCCGGTGCGCACGTTCTTAACGTCTGCGTAGGAACTCTCCATTCCGACAACTGCTTGTGCCCTTGTATGCCGAAGAGACGGACATCGATCCGCTCTGGCGCGCACAACCATGTGGTCGTCGACATCAGATTCAGGAGCAGAAGAACGTGCAAGACCTTGTCTCTTGTATCTCCTTTCCCTCATTTCGAAGGTGTGCCGACAGGCCCGGCGAACACCCTTCGAGCCCTCCACACATACAATGAGAAGGATCCTCTCTGTAGTCTATCTGTGCAATTCTTGCAAAGGCTTACCTAGAAGTGTGGCTTGGCAATGCCGTCTCCATGCGCATCTAACTAGCTTCCATATGAACCTATAGAAGGGGGTCTGTCGTTCCAACATCAGTGCACCCTCATCAAAACATCACCTTGTACACTCTCGTCTGAGCGTAGAGACGGTCGACCAGAAATCTCTCTCAGGGACAACTTCAATCTCCTCCGACTATTTGAGACATGGGCCAGTGGAAAGCGGCACTACTGGCGCTCGCCAGCACACTCGGATACGGCACCTCACTTTGGCCAACCACGCAGCAGGGCCACGCAGTCAATCCTCAAGTCTTGACCAACTTTGGTGCCTGGTCCTTCTACGTACCGAGCGGTGACGTCGGTCGCTACGACATCTCTGATGAAACATTCAACGGTTGCAAAGTCGATCAGGTCAATCTTTTCATGCGACACGACTTTCGTGGTCCATCCAAAGGTGTTGGCTCTGGCATCGCAACTATGATCGCGAAGGTCATCAATGCCAGCGACGCCAATGACGTTTCCTGGAAATTCGCGATTGGTGATGGTGAGAAACATCCCGAGCTCGAGTTCTTGTCAAGTATCAAAGATACCTACGAGGCGGTAACACCCGAGTTGCTTACAGCCTACGGTGAGCAAGATGCCCACGCTAGTGGCTATCGCTTCAAGAACAAGTATGGACACCTGCTTGGGCACAAGGATTGGTACAACGCTCCCACGAATCAGTCATTGCCTGTCTTTGTCAGGACCACGGACCAGAGCCGCGTCAACGTGACGAGTTGGGCATTCTCTGAGGGTTTCTTGGGGCCAGACTGGAGCAACCGCCTTGCAGCGCCACTTTTGACGCTTCCAGATAGCTTGAAGACCTACAATGACTCCCTCGCTGTTGGAACATGCCCATACTCCGCAAACGATACCTCGTCAGACGATACTTTCGCGGCATGGAACAAGGTCTATCTGCCCAAGGTCGTTCAAAGACTTCAGCGCGCTCTTCCGAATCTTAACCTAACCTCAAGCGATGTTCAGGCTATGCAGAACGCATGTCCTTTCCAGTCGGCCTATCTCGGTCATCTTTCGCCTTTCTGTGCGATCTTCAGCTTGCGTGAATGGGAGCTGTACTCGTACGGACAGGATCTTCAGCAGTACGCGAATGCTGGATACGGCGGTCCATTGGGGCGTGCTTGGAGCGTTGGCTGGGTCAACGAGCTTCTGGCTCGACTCACCGAATCGCCTGTCAAGGACCACACCTCGACCAACAGCACGCTCGATGCCGATAAAGGGTCGTTCCCACTCGGACTTCCCGTCTATCTTGACTTTACGCACGACACCCAGGTGGCTTCTGCAATTGCGATTATGGGCCTGCTCAGAGACGATCGTAAACTCGACCCCAGCAGCTATCCCAGCAAGGGCAGGCTCTGGAACGCAGCTCACATTGTGCCCATGGGAGCACGTATAGTAGTCGAACGATTGACGTGCAAGAACAAGCCACACAAGTACGTTCGCGTGATCCTCAACGATGCCGTCCTCCCTCTCTCCGGGTTGAAGGAGTGCAGCGTGCAGGCACAGGGTCGGAAGCATGCTGCTGCTGGACTGTGCAAGTTGGACGACTTTGTCGCAAGCCAAAGCTTTGCCCAAGCTGGTGGCGACTGGAAGAATTGTTACCTGTGAATGCGTACGCCTTGTCAAAGTTGGTTTGGGCTCTCAGTCGAAGAGGCCACCCACCTCAGTACCGACAAGGCGGCGACTTGTATGAATTAAAGATCATTCATGATCGCGAATGTTCAGGTTGTCGGAATTAGAACACAAGAGTCAACAACTTCTGTCAATTTGGCTGTATGGATGTGTGATTTGACGATGTGTCTGTGCTCGGAGGACCATTTCAAAGCTGGCTTGCTACCTGCCCCCCTGCGGCCATGGATGCGACAAAGACCGATAATTCCAAGAAACTCGATAAACTGCCAGTGGCAGATACATGTACACTTATCGCTGAGAGCGAGGCGAGAGCCGGTCCCGGGCACTGTAATGGAGAAAGGGGAAAGTAGTCAGTCGACCTTGAACTTCGTGCGACAGAGTCCCCGTGATGCGGCACTGTCACCATGAACTTACCAGACCCGTTGCTCCCCATCCGAGGCCGAATAGAATCGAACCAATGATGAGTCTAGCATCGATTTTATAGGGATTGGTGGGTGTCTTCCATTCGGGAGAAGCAAGTGAGAGCTGCGGGCGCAAGTGAAAGTCAGACTTGTCGGCCTTCTTGGATGCGCTCTGAGCGGAGAGACGACGCAGTGCATCCTGCTTGGGCTTGATCTGATAGAAGTAGGCGACCGATGCTGGAACAATTCCGCCGAGGGCAACCATGGCAAGAGAAGGATCCCAAGCACCGGATGAGATGAGCTTTGGCGATAAGGAGAGGAAGCCAAGCACTTTTGAGGGTCTCGTCATGCCGCTGATCCCAAGAGCAAAGCTGAAGTGGACACCGACAGCCAAAGCCATGATCCTGGCTGCCAGATACTGCCTTGCAGTGTTCTGTTCCGTGTTTGCTTGCGAGCTGCTGACACGGAAAAGCCTTGGAGCAAGCAGATAGACCAACGCCGGCGTTTGAAGGGCCAAAATTGTGCCGATGGCAGGCATCGGGAAGCTAGCAGGGAGATGGCTTGCAAAAGTCGAGGTGACGCCTGAGACTGGGGAAGCGGTCTTCGAAAGAATCGAAAGGTGGGCGAGAACAGCGACGCCAAAGAAGGTAGCAGTTGCCGCGACTGATCTCAGTGAGAAGCGAGACAGACCGCAGAGAAAGTGCCCGGATGTGCAGCCATTTCCGAGCTACCAATGAGTCAAAAAGATCGGGAACAAGCAAGTCAGCGACGAAGGCAAGTGAATCGACAGCAGAGATGAGCATCGAAGCTGCCAGCCGCGCCACTTACCGTTGTACCAAAACCGACGAGTGCACCTAGCGCTACCGTTGAGAGAAGAGGGATCTGCTTGCCGGGCTGGATGCTATCAAGGATGGGGACGCCCAGTCCAGCCTCGACTCGAGAACGAGCCAAGCCAAGAATCAAGCCGCCGAGGAAGATACCTGTGGTGAAATAAGGAGCAACCAGCGGGAAGATTGGTGGCGTCGCTGGTGCTGTAGTTCCCGAACGACCATCCTTGACTCGAGCTACCTTGATCGTTGAGGCTACTGTGGAATGGAAGAAACCCGAGATGCCTAGTACCAAACCCAATTTGGAGAGGAGAGTGTGGAGGGATGCCGCCATCATCAGCCCTCCCGCGAGGCTGTGATACGGGGTAAAGTCGGCAAGACCAGGTGCCATGCTCGCTCAAAGTTCGGCGTTCGCCTAAGTATTGGATGCCAGTGATGGCAGCGAAGGAGGACAGAGCAGATTCCTAAAACGGCTCGAGCGGTGTCTGTGAACGTTCAAGTTCTGTGCGAGCACGTCATCTCCCGACTAAAAAAGGTATCGGTCGGTCCATCGAGACTATCGGGAAGAAATCGGAGATGGTTGGTTTTGCCTTATTCAGCGACATTGCCGGAAAAAGGAAGGGGGAAACTCATCAGTCGCGCTCTCTCTTCTCTCTCTCGCCAACAGCCAGACAATAAGTTCGCGGAGTCCGAGATGTTTTGCAGCGAAAAGTGGGAGAGTGCAAACATCACTTGTTACTGGATGCTGATCCTCGTCGAGATGGCATCGAGATGGCTACAGCATCTGCAATCGTCATTGTGACTCGAGTTGTACATATCTTGCTGGCAGAGAGTGTGTAATGAGCCGCTTGCACGCAAGGATCTTACTGAGAAGACAAGTCGTTGAAGCACAGGATACGAGACGTAGTTCTTCAAGCTCCTGCCGTGTGCGCTTCGGTAATAAGTGGGCTCGGCTTCCATATTTATGTTGCTTTGCCGTGAGCATCGCTATTCTAGGTAGGACATCCGTTTACATCTGTTGCCATTGGTTTGGGACGGACTCCAATCGATGTTGACATGACAGCCTCCGGCTAGCGGAACCTTTCAGTTGCCGATCCCCGAGTTTTTGTAACACGTCTTCTTCCCCTTCTACCCTTCCTACATCGACCATGACTTAGCAGGCTTTGCATCTTGCACAGTCTCCTCATCCGACCCAACTTCCGTGGCGCTAGCCAGTTGCCGCCGACGACTCGAACACCTCTGTCACCTTTCGTTCCGATTGCTCGATTCTTGCAGTACCACAATTCTTGCTCATATAGGGCTGGACTTTGCAGCCTTCAGCAAATCCGTGCAGCATCGGTTCTAGTCGAGCGCCCTCCGATCCGAGACTGCACCAGTCAATCATCAAGCGAGTATAAAGCCGTCAGGACAACCCGTCATCTCTCATCTGCTTTTGCAATCAAACTATTTTGCACGCCTCGATACACGACTTTTGTCATTCTCGATGCCAGCAGCATCAAAGATGGAGGTGAATACAACCATACCGCCGGTCGAGAATCCACGAGAATGGAGCGCACGCAAGAAGGTCCGCGTCACACTTGTCCTCGGCGCTATGGTGCTCTCCTTTACCTACCTCTCGACCGCCTTTGCACTATCATCCCGATCCCTGCAGCGACAATTCAACGCAAGTGCTGAGGTCGTCACACTCGGCCTTTCGCTTTATGTGCTCGGGTTTGCCTTAGGTCCGTTGCTGATGGGCCCTTTGGCCCAAACCAATGGCAAGAGACCAGTCTATGTTGTATCGTGGATCCTCTTCACCGCATGCTGTTTCATCATGTCCGAGTCCCACAACCTTCCCGTCATCCTCACCTTTCGACTCATCAGCAGCATTGCAGGATCTTCGGCTCTAAACAATGTGCCTGCATCGTATAGTGACATGACGACGCCGAGCAAGTTTGCTCCTTTCTTCGCTTGCTACGGCTTTTCAGCCTTCGCAGGACCCGCTATAGGCGGTCTGGTAGGTGCTTTCGTCAACGAGCGAGCCGGATGGCAATGGAATTTGCGCCATCAAGCTATCTTTGTTGCGGTTGTCACCATATTCGGCGTACTGTTGGTCCCCGAGACTGACCATCCCAAGCTCAAGCGCTTGCATGACGCCAAGTATACCGTTCACCCTGAGCAGGACTCGCTTGACGGCAAAGCCAGAATTGTGCTGTCCTCGCGGATCTCGAGCTCGACCCGCTCCTTTGCCAATGCAGTCGTAACCTCAATCAAGCTGCCGTTTCAGTGGCTTTTCACTGGTGAGTTCGCCCTGGTCGTCGCCTTATCGGGAGCTGTCTTATTCTGCTGGCGAACGCTCTGCTCATCAGTCCTTTCTGACCAATGTCCTTTTCTACTCCTTGCCACGCAACAGACCGTGTGGTTCTCGTCATCTCAATCTACACGTCTTTGCTGTACGCGATCATCTACGACTTTTTCGTCATCATTCCTTTCGCTTTCGCGACCATTCGTGGCTTCAAGTCGGAGTCGATCGGCTTGATGTATATCTCCCTGTTCATAGGATTTGCCATGGCGGTCTCTAACTATTCTTTCATTCAAGAACGCATCAACCGACGGATTCGAGCAAAGAGCGGCAGAACGATGCTGCCACCAGAGACATCATTGATTCACGCGATCTACGGATGTGCGCTGGCACCTGTCGGACTGTTTCTGTTTGCCTGGACTGTCCCTTTCACGAGTAAGTATCTGATGCTTGACATCGTCCAAGCAAAACTTCGTCCTTAACGACCAATTGTTCCGCCTCTGGCCTCTTACTGATTCATTACCACGGTTCGTCGAACAGACATTCATTGGATCGTACCAGCGATTGGAATCGTGCTTCTTTGTGCAGGCTCCATGTCGGCGTTCACGTCATTGATACCTTACTTGGTGGCCTATGGAGGCCCTTCTGCACCTAGTGTATTGGCAGCGGCAGGCTTCTGCCGCTCAGCATTGGCAGCTGCATTGGTAAGTCAGCTCAGAGGGAGTCCTAGGGAAGCTCTAAAACGAACAAAGTAGCAACTAACAGTCAATCCTTTCCGTCACGACGTCGATCTCATGTCTCACATGCACTCAGCCGCTATTCACTCGACAAATGTGCAGGGGAATCACCGTGCAAGGAGCCGCCAGCTTATTAGGCGGGCTTGCATTGCTCTTGACGCCGTTGCCGCTGCTGCTGTACATCCATGGGGCTAAGTTGAGAGAGCACGTCAAGCAGAGAAAAGCAGCGGCAGCGGCAGCGGCAGCACAGGCAGCAGCCCGAGCTGTTTCGAGCGGAACGGTCTCGCCGAAAGAAAGCGAAAAGGCGCTCGCGATTGCTGAGAGAATCCCACCTGGAGGCGCAGTGGAGAAGCAAGGTTCACTAAGGTCGGGCGAAGGTTCTTCGGGTCACCTTGACAGTTTGGCGTGAAGAGACACGATCCTCTGGAGTTATCTGATCCGACCGCAACGACAGTGCATCATGTATCACAGTCCTTCTCCACGATACCCTAGACTATTCCATAGATCTACCTAGAAAGTCAGCAACTTTTCATTGCCACTGCGACCGTGGTCAGGTCTGACTTCATCGGGCTCAGTCTCGCCGAATGGTTCTGAGACAGTCAAAACAACAAAGCCTTGTCCTTGCTATAGACTGAACTGGAGAGTCGAGAAGCTTGGGCTGTGATGACATTGACAAGAGGCGAATGTCACTTCCGACGTCGGACGGAGGAAGGCAGAAGCCTCAGTCGACCGTCAATACCGCTTCATTAAAGATGATCGTCACCAAGTCCTGCAGACTTTTTTTGAGTCGGTAAGGCTCCTAGTCATGGACGGGCTCAATACAAGGGAAGGAGATCATCGGCGAGACACATCTCACGGGATAGTAAGTCCGAGTCTCCACAGCCTGGCCTCAGGAGGCCAAACCGGCAAGGGGTTGAAGTACATGAGCGCAGGGGTCAAGGCGCACGACAAAAGGCAAGTCACGCATCAAAATCCCTCATATCGGAGCGCGAATTGAAGATTGTTAGTTGCGGTGTGTAGGATTGCTATGTGATGATGGTGCTAGATACAGGTGTGTGTGTGGAAAATATTTTCCTTGAATTTCAACTCCCTCCTGAAATTCCAATTTCCAGGCGGTAGCCAGACCCGCCTGCCTCAACTTGTTGCCCGGTCAAGACAACATTCGAGATGTAGCTCATAGAACCTTGATATTGGCCGCGGGACAGCAGAAGCGTAGGCAAACACGGCACGTGCTACCGTGTGGTTTGACGGTTGCAAGTAGGGGCAAAGGATGAACGCCAAGCATAAGGTACCTCGCAAGCATCACATTCTCGAAGGCCCGCTCAGAAGTTCAAAAACGGCAAGAGTGGGCGATTCTGCATGATTGGAAGGAGGTTCGAACCGGTACAGTACTGTAGTGCTTTCCAACATTCGGTCTAGTCAGTCAATGATACAGGTACAATATGTACTGTACAGCACGCGACGAAAAGTCTTTGAACATTTAGATAATTTCATTAATAAAACCTTTAACTCTCTATTTGCCTGTCATCGTCATCAAGCTGTAGCACTGCCATCATACTAATCAAGAAGCCTTAAAACTTCATCATGGTGGGCTCCAAGGAGCTCTCTGAAGCTGATCAGGCTTCGATCGTGCAATTGCGAGATCTGGGCTTCTCCTATGGTCATATTGCTTGCACTATTGGATGTGCAAAAGCCACAGCCTTGAACACCATCTGGAACTTCAAGGAGCGTGGAATGCTCCAATCAGCACCAAGATCTGGCTGTCCACCAATCTGGACAGCTCGACGACATCGTTATCTGGTCCACAAAGCATTAAAAGAGCCATTCTTATCATGGAAGCAGCTGTCAATGGCATTAAACAGCATCCTGACTTCTCAGATGTGTCAGGTAGCATACCAGGAAGGTCTTCAATGCCATGTAGCACTCAAAAAGCCATTCCTGACAGCTGTCAACAAGTGCAAATGTCTCAAGTGGGCAGAGTCCAACCAATCAACAGACTGGAAATGAGTTCTATTTACTGATGAGGCAGCTGTCAAAGTTGGCCATTGGCCCAGTCAAATTTGGGTTACCCATATCTCCACTGCCCGGTATGACCTCCAAAATGTTATTCCAAGGTTCCATTCCAAGCATTTCAGCATCCATGTGTGGGCTGTCATTGCTTACAACTTCAAATCTCCATTGTATGTGATCCCATTGGCTCCTAGCAGCTCGGATGGCACCAGACATGCAAAAGCTGAAACCTTAACTGTGGAGAAATATGCCGATTTGATCATCAATGGACCATTAAAGTCCACAGTTGACAGCTGTACCACATTGCTGGGACCAATGACAGTTGTTGAAGATGGCTCTCCAGTCCATTGAGGTCTTGTAGCTCATCATTGATGTCAACAACACCATATCATTCCACATGAACACCCTCCATCATCACCAGACCTTAATCCTATTGAAAACTTATGGTATGTCTTCAAAAACCTCTTAGGTAAGCAAAAGCCACTTCCGCGGACCTGCCCTGAGCTTATTGTGGCTGCAGAGCACATCTGGAACAAGCAAATGATGCTTGAACACATCAATGCAGTGATCAAGTCGATGGAGCAGCAAGTCAATCACATGCTCAAACGTCGTGGAGGCCATCTAAAGTACTAGTATCAGGTCCAAATCTGATTGTCTCAGACTATCTCACTGTGTGTTTACTGAGGTCTGAAGCTTGATCGACACATGTAGATATGATGGATGGAAAAGTGTGCTATCAGACAAGTTGATTGATTATCTACTGGATGCATTCAAAGACTTTTTGTCACGTGCTGTACTGTACATACAGGATCAGGGCAGCGGGCAAGTTGCCTTGTAAATTGTCGAACAACTTTGCCGGCGGCCGTGAATGCACTGGAAGGGCACAGGGTCAGACCCTCGGGTCCTTTGATGATTCGCGCCAGAGCTGGCCAACGAGTCTCTTGCGTCTTGGTGAGAACCCTTTTCAAGGAGCGACGCGCAGGTCTGCGGAGTTCCCGACTCTCAACGTTTTCTTCCAAAGGACTTGTCTCAAAACACAGCTTTGTTGGTGAGACGAGCTTTAAATTTTCAAGGCGTCAAGCCGAACGACTGTCAAGACAGCTTAAGCCAGAGAAGACTCGCAGCATGCAACGTGGTTCCCAAACCGACACTCGCTTCCTCCTTCTCAAGCCTTGCCAAGCAGCACAGCTTTTTCTTGGTTTCGCCTTCGCTGTCGGCTTGCCTCCGCAGAAGCAGACCTCGCATGTTCGCATGGATTGATTGATGCATGTCCTACTGTATCACTTACGTCCCAAAAATCTTTTGTCGGTCAAATCGCTCTTCCTCTTTCCTAATCTTTGACGGTTCTCCGTCGGACTAGCAAAGCTTAAATCGGCGCAGGGCCGTTTCAATTGCTCGGATCCCCCGAAAGCCTGTCAGACCGCAAAGCCTCTTTTTCAACTTTGAGATCCCTACCCCTCCCAAACATCCGAACTTGGCATCGACTAATGGCGGAATCAAGGTTCGACACAGCCCTTGGCTGTCTCTGCTTTGCCTTGGCTCCGCTTGTTCCTCTGCTCGCTCGAGCCTCACACGTGCAGGACCCTGCCCACAATGGAGGGACAGCCTCCCACACCGCATCCCGCCCATCAAGACTGCGCAGGCGTTCGGCTCACCCTGCGCGGACCTCGTACTTCAAGGTGCATGATGAAGTTGCTAGGTGCGCCCACACATACACGTACATACACACACACACACACACACACGCAGCACCAGCTCTGTCCGTCGGTCAACTTTCTCCGCTCTCTGATACTGTCGTTCTGAGCTTGTCTGCGCCCCTTGTTTCAAGAATGAGGTCTGTCTGAACACAGTAACTTTGATCCGATCATGCTGATCCGCTTCCCGCATTGTTGTTCTTCTCTCCACCATCAACACCCTGTCCTCGAAGCCAATGCTCCATACGCGTTCCCAGAAGCTACCTCTGCTTCCATTACAAGCAGAGGTTCATGATGCTGCCGAGCTTCATCTTCTCGATGCCGACAACTTGTTGCACAAGCACCAATGGAATTCGCAGCCTTGGGCTCGTCGCCTTGGCTCTTTTGCAGATAGGTCTTCGTCAGGGCTGGTCCCTCTACTTGTCGGACTGCCGCTCGTTGTTTCCATCCCAGCCCACTTCTACTTCCGGATGTTCTCGACATTGCACATTTACCTTGCACTCGTCTGGATCGGTCTACCTGTCGCCACTATATTCACCTTGATCAGCATTGCGACTAGAACTAACAGCAAAAGCGACAGAGGGAGAGAGCACCTCAAAGCAACCATCCTTCTCTTACTTGTCGGCATAGTTGCTTGGAGAACTTGCACTACCAGTCCGCGTCGCGGCCTCTCGGACCCTGCCACGCTGCCACTTCCTACCAATCAGACCGTCTTTGTCGCCATCAACCTCTACAACTCTGAAAAACTCTTTCCAGCCTTTTCCAACTCGCTTCTCCAGCTGGCTCACCACCTCGGCGAGGAGAACGTCTACTTTTCAATCTACGAGAGCAATTCCAAAGATCACACGAAATGGCAACTCTCGCAGCTTCAATATGACTTCCAACAGCGCGGCATCCAAAATCGCATTCGCATGCTGGATAACAATCGCAGACAGGATCTCGAACGCATACATCGACTCGCCATCATCCGAAACGAGGCTCTCAGACCGATAGACGAAGGCATCCGAGGTCTGCACAATCAGACCTTTTCAAAGCTCATCTGGCTCAACGACATCTACTTTCGCCCTGGTAAGCACAGTCACCATTGTTAAAGTACTTCTTTTGCTATTTTACTGAAGAGATCATTGCGATCGTACCACATCGCAGAATCCGTTCTGGAGCTTCTCTCGACAAATGGAGGACATTTTGATCAAGTTTGCGCCCTCGACTATTTGCCTCTGGGCTTCTACGATACGTGAGTGTCTAGTGGAGCTGCAAATCGTCGGCTGTTCTTGAGCATTTTGATACTGACACCATGGAGCACGCCACTCGCCACCTTCACGATCTCGTCTCAAAACTTATCAGCTGGGTCATGCGAGATGTAGACGGCCTTCGTCCCACTCCACTATGGCCTTATTTCAAGCGCGACCGAGACGTTGCCAGCTTGCGGAGAGGAGAGTCCATCCCAGTAAACAGCTGCTGGAACGGCATCACTGTCTTTGAAGCGAAATGGTTCCTCCCGAACCCGAAGACAGATATCAACCTTACGACATCTCCTAGTCCCGACAACAGCCCCGTACGCTTCCGCACGCATTCTGAATGTCTTGTATCGGAGTGTCTTCTCCCGAGCTATGACATTCACCTTCGTAGCAAGCAGCGCCCCCTGATCTTTGTCAACCCAAGAGCGGTCGCAAGTAAGTACCCAACTGTCGGTGCTGTTTCCCCATTCTTGTTTCTGCGGTCTGACGCCATTCTCTACTTGACCTGTCCGCAAATTCGCAGCCTATCAATACCGCGACTACCTGATGTACGATGTGATTATGCGGTCTAACATTGTCAATCTATGGAGCCGCATTTGGCAAGACTTGATCAGCCATTCGCTCTTCGGCTTCTTCGTAGAAATCGGTCGCAAGGCAGACGATTGTGCAGAAGCGCTCCGAAGCGGTTGGAAGACTGCGTAGGTCTCCTGTACATGGTTGTATCTTCTCCTGCACACACATCTGATCGTCACTGCTGGTACAGTGGCGTACCAAGTCATCACTCAGCTACGGCATCGCAGCTTCACTCCCATGCATGTTTTCACCCCTTCTGTTACGGTCGCATTTGATTCATATACCCCTCTCGCATCATCGAGGCAGACAATCAACTAGGCCTTTGTCCCATAGAACTCGTCCCGTTGCAATGATTATCGGTCCTGAGATGCCTGTTTCCGCTGGAGGCAAGCCTTCTTGGGCCGATCTTTAAAGTCTCCTGAGCTGCAGTCCGACCTTATGCCATTTCCGGTCAGCACTGTGAAGAGCTTCGAAGCCGAAAGGTACCGAATCCCACAGATTGTTCCCATCGTTGTCCGTCTGCAGCAGCGACAACGGCAAGGCAGTGCATGAGCTCGCAAAACTTCGTCGAACAGCGAGACCGGGGACAGTTTTGCTATTGAAGATAATGGCGCATTACGGTACAGATCACTGGCAGCTTTCACAGCTCCGAAGGCGGCGATATGGGCTTGGGCATGATGTGGACGGATAGGAACAGCCTCAGTGTTCTTCAAGATGAGCAGGAGGACCGCCCAGCAACTTGCTGCTGCCAACAGCAGCCAGGTCTCTGAACAACACAACAAAGAGCTGCTCTGAAAAATGCCAACGCTGGCCTTGCTGCTACAGGCACAGATCTTGGACAAGTCAAGCAAGCAGTGCCACAGTACAATGTGCCTGTCTACTTGCCCTGGACCCTCAGGCAGGCAAAGACCACCTTCAACCATTTTGTGAAGCACCTCTGTCCCTGCCAGCTCCTCAACAATGGCATCCCTTTTCCCAAGCAGCAACAGATCAAGCATGTCAAGGAACAGATCATGGCCAGCTTGAAGGAATGCATCAACATTTGGGATGCTTTGGTAGTTTACCTACACTTGTACTCTGGTGTGAAATATTTGTCGGAACTGAGATGAAATTACTAGAGTGAATTGGGGGAAGCAACTTATATACATGTGAAGTCACAGTGTGGTGCCTATTGCTGTTGGAGCAAAGTCAGTACACGTGCATTGGGGAAACTAGTTGGGGAAACATATTGGGGAAACTTTTGCTTTTCTAACATTTTTATTGAACCAAAAACTAACAGCTGGTAGGGGTATGTGTTATGGAAGTCAGGAGTCTGTATTGGAAAAGGTGATTCGCTGACTTTGCTGGGTGATCAGGGACTATCAATTGCAGATCCTCTTTGCATTGATTGACAGGTGTGTGTTAGACAATATCGATATGCAATTATCACTGTCAATGATTGCAAGTTGATTATCTAGTAGTGAACTATTGCTGCAGACTGCCTCACAGTTGTTATACCTGTGGCCTAGTAGCAGTGGTGACAATAGCAATTACTCATCAATTTATCAGTGTATCCCCTTGAGAAGATTGTGTCTTGCAAAGTTACTAGTGACCTTGCTTGATCTTATTTAGAGTTAAAGGTTGGTGCAGGTGAGACAATTGGTGATAGGGACAGATCACTGTCATCTGTAAAGGAATATGAATGGATTGACAACAATTGCCATCAATTGTTGTACTAAACATAAGGAGAGATAATTAGTTGATTTGATGGTGTGCAATAGGTAGGTACAGAGATAATGTCGACTTATATACATGTTCTCCATTAGTCTCAGATGTTGGGCTGACCCTTAACATGGTGGTCTTTTGTATACCAGAGTGTATGATTCATACTCAAGGTTTCCCTGTCTGAAGTCTCATGTGTCCCTGTGACTACCCATGCCATGTCACTAATGTCTCCCTGTGAACTGTTGCTGTCTCTCCATAATCATCAGTGATAGTTTGTGTATCAACAGTGTCACCACACTTTTGCTATTGTGTTCCTAGCCCTAGCCCTAGGCGGTGTGCATTGTTGGTGGGGAGTGCACAAGTGCGCTCTGCCAAATCCCACATGGACATGTTGTGCATTGACCCCCAGCACACATGCCATTTACACTGCTCAAGTGCTGCAGCATAATCAAATTTTTCCTGGCTGGGCAGTGCACAGCTCAGCAATGCACAGCCTGTCAGTGCACTTGTGCATTGGAAAATTCCATGAAATTCAAGTTGATGCATCTGGTCTCTGCAGCCAAGTGAATGTGTGTGACTTTGAATCTGTTGAGCTTGCAGCCAGTCAGGGCACTGGATGAAAATTGGAAGATTGGCAGATCAGAGAGCTGATCAAGTACAGAGCACCAAGCATGGTGGAATTCCACCCAAGCTGTAAGAGTCAAGTATGCTGGATGTTGTCACTGGAGTTCGAGTCTCCATTCTCCAAGTTCGGAGCTCTCGGTCAAGAGAGCTTATACTTCAGTGTTGCGTAAGTTGGATACACCAGCTATGGGTCTAGCTGGTGTAGTGGTTTTGCTGCTCACTATGTTTAGTTTGGTTATTTGACTTCCGAACCCTAACAGATGTGGTGTGTGCAGAGCACGGTTCTAACAACAGGCCAATCACTGCACAAAGTCTTTGCCGCAACACACAGTCCTTTGCCGCAATGCACAGTGCCTTGCACTCATTGCACAATCCATTGCGCTGAGCTGTGCACACTGCACACACTTTCTCACACTTGATCCTCAGCGCACAACCCTTTGCTCATGCTACTTGAATACAACCCTTTGTGATACACTCCACACTTCTGTCTCCATCAATCACCTTTGTCCGTCACTGCTCACCCTCTTTGTTCCTGCTCACACTCACTACCATTGCTCAAGCTCTTCACCACTCTTCACCGACAACACTTTCTTTAATGCTTTGTCTTGCTCCATTCACTGCACTCAACATCATCAACCATGCTCACACCCCACCACTCCTCAGCCTTGCAACACCTTTGTTGACACCATCCACCTTTGTCCTTTCCACTCTACTTTGCAACACCATAGTCAACATCATCCACCTTTATCTTTGCCAACATCATCTGCCTTTGTTCTTTCTGCTCCACCTTGCTACACCTTTGTCAACATCACCAGCCTTTGTTATCCCTGCTCAACTATGTGGCACTTTTGCCAACACTATCTGCCTTTGTCCTTTACATTCCCATGCTCCCTGTCATTGCCACACTCATTGCATCTGCTATCTCTCTTCCACTATCTCTCTTCCACTATCTCTCTTCTGCTATTGACCATTGCTGTTACTCATCCCTTTGTAGTCATCACTGCACATCATCAGCAATCAAATCACTTTGTCCATTGTCATCAGCATGTGTGCCTTGGTGTGTCTCTACTCTCTTCAACTCTTGTCGGCATCTCAGCTCATCACCATCATACATATATACCACCGCTCTCTGCCCTCTCTGGTAAGTTCAACCCAACACTTGCAACTCTCAACATTGTACTACATCAGCAACATCACCGCTCACCATGTCTCAATCTTCCACCTTCTCTGCCAATGCTGGCATCGACACCACTGCTGTGCTCAGGTATGTACTTGCCTTCTCTCTCTTTGCCACTCAACACCAGTTTCTGACTGCTCTCTGTCTCTCACTGAGCTCTGCTTTTGCTGTCACAGCAGTAGCATCCACTCCTTCTCCAACAGCCAAGTCCCTCTTGCTGCCCTCAAGAATCACCTTGCCAACAGCACCGATGCTGCTTCCAACTCTACCAACTCCACCTCTACTCTCCCAGCTGCCAAAGCTGATGATGTCATCAACCATGATGATGACATGTATGTATTCCTTCTCACCATCCTTGTATGTCTTCTGTGTCAACATCAACTGACTTGGCATGCTCTTCATCATCATCAGTCCTCTGCAACTCCCTGCTGCCAACCAGACCACCCTTGCCTCTCCTGTCAACCTCAAGCTTGCTGCCAAGCTCCACTGCTTCCACCTCTGCCTCCTCCAGCACCCAACTCTACTTCTTTGCACCCACCCCAACTGCACCCACCATCTCCCTCTGATCCCAACCTATGCCAAGGTGTCTGAGCACCTCAAGTCTCACCACCACCCTCTCACCAAGACTGGTGTCAAGCTGTTGGAGGAGATGCTTGGTGCTCTCAACCTGCCCAGTCCTGCTACTGCCACCATCAACAATGACTTGCTCCCTATCAACATCATCAAGGAGCTTGATGTTGTTGCTGGCTACCATTGCAGTGACTGCAAGTATGCTGTCAAGTCTCCCTCTTCAGCATACAAGCACACCCGCACTGAGCATGGTGGCAAGGCTAGGACCATCCCCAACATCCTGGTCCAGCTCATCTACCACTCTGGTCCCTTCCACCACTATGTGTGGGTCTTCAACAACAAGCTGGAGCCAACACCTCCTCAGGTCACCTTCAACATCAACACCAACAAGGATGCAGATGCAGCATGCAAGGAGCGGGTGGATGCTTTCCTCACTAAGGATGCTGAGCTCATGGCAAAGGCAGATCTGGACATGGAGGGTGTTCAGCCATGCACTGTGACTGGCAACCTCAGTCCCTGGCTCAAGGAGTTGCATTGGCAGGAGTACTGGGCAGGCAAGCCAGTGGCTGCCATTGGCTCTCTTGCTGCTAGCCCTCACCAGTGGCCTGGCAACCACCAGTGCTTCCTACACTGGCTCCTCACCATGGCGGAAGAGTGTACGCATCAGTGGATGGTTGCCTTCCTTCGATCTAGCCGTCAGGTCCAGCAGACCTTCCATGCTTTTGATGACCAGGTCAGACATCCATACTCTTTGGACAAGACCACTGTCATCAAGCGTGCTGATTGCTGGGCCAAGCTCATCACCATGCTGGCTCACATCATGCTAGATGGCAAGATTCTTGGCTACTATGGGGATGACAATCAGGAGGAGCACCTTGGTGTGGATGCAATCATGGCCGAGCTCATTGAAAGTTTGCAGGATCTCTTCCACAACCCCAAGCTTGGTGATGAGGTCTACACAGATACCAAGACAGTTCAAGCAGCTGCTGAAAGCATCTTGTTGGTCAGTGTTCACCTCATCAAGCAAGATCCTCCTGCCTATGGAGAAGTGGAGCGCCTCCCTCTGGTCCACACCTTCCTTCACCTCTGCCTCTCTCCTGATGGCACTTCCAAGCCAGTCAATGTTGCCACCTCTACCTTGGTGAGCTTGGAGTTTGCCTTCTGTGCTGTCTTGCACCAGCAGCTCCTTGATGCAGAGCATGGCACTCTCAGGGACAAGTCAGTGGTGGAGACTGACAAGGTGGTCAAGGCACCGATGAAGTGGTACCTGTTCAACAACAGCTGCTCAGCAAGTGCCCATCTGCAGTCTCTCCTCTGCTATGGTATGAAGCTTGCCAAGGATGATGGTGGCAGTCTCTACTTCCGATGGTCAGAGGATAGGGCTTCTGTCACCTATGGCACAGAGACAGTCAAGGTCAGCAGCCTTCAAGCTCTTGTTTGAGGCACCTTGGACCATGCCACCTCCATGTTGGAGCAGCTGCTGCTGAAGGATGGCACCCTGTCAACTCAGGTGGATCTGTCCACATATCAGGACAACTTCTGCAACCACAAGCCAGGCTACAACTTTGTTGCTGCCTCAGAGTCAGAGACTGGCACCTTCTGCCTCTGTCAGGCCATCAAAGGCTTCCCTCAGCATCAACCTCTACTTGATGTCTGCTCAATGGAGCCAGAGTTTGACACTGATGCTGCTCATGCCTACTTTGCACTGCACAATGAGTTCAACAAGCTCCTTGCTGTGCTCATTGAGCTCACCAGTGGTCTGCCTGCAAGAGGTACAGAGTTGGTTCAGCTCCAGCACACCAACACACTCATCAGCCAGCACAACCTCTTCCTGGCTGATGGCTACTTTGTCACCGTGCTGGCCAGCAACAAAGGCACAGGCCCTCCCAAGCTCATCCCCTGCTTCCTCCCTCATGCTGTTGGTCAGCTGGTACTCTTCTATGTCATGGAGGTTGTACCTTTCCTCCACTTCCTCTTCAACTTGGTGGTAGGTCCACAGGAGCCAAGTGCTCTGCTCCTTGTTGATCACAAGGGTCAGCCATGGCAGACCAACAACATCAGCAAGGCAATGCAGAGTCTCTGTGTGGAGTTTGTTGGTCCTTCAGCATCATCTCTCCACATGCACAACTGGCATCAGCTATCAGTCAGCATTGACATGAAGCTCATCCACCCTGGTCAACCAGCAGAGGAGTATGCTGACCATGCCCATGACATGCAAGCAGGTCACACCACTTCCATGGCTCTGCAGCACTATGGCCTTGACAGCAGCATGCTGCTTCAGCTCACACAGGAGAGCATGGATCATCTGCTTGTTGTCTCCAAGCAGTGGCATGCATTCTGGGGTCTTGCTTCCCGGTGTGGAGACTCGGCACAGCCCTTCAGCACCAGCACAGCTGTTCCTCCCTGTGCTAGCTCAGCAACAGCATCCATCAACAACATCATGCCTTTGGATCTCAAGCAGAAGCTGGAGCAGTTGGAGGAAGATGTCCATCACATCAGGAGGAAGGTGGAAGAGAAGCCGTCTCCATCACTTGCTCACTCCACCTCATCCTTGGTCATCAGCAGCCACCATTCTGCTGTGCTCCCTCCAGCAGTCAGCAAGGCTCTCTTCAAGGTCACCAGCAGCCACTGCACCAAGACTGTGGAGCAGGTGTTTGCTCTCAATGCCATCCACAGGAGGGAGTCTCCTCTCATCATTGTCATGGCCACTGGCACTGGCAAGTCTGCTCTCTTCATGGTGCCCCTTTTCTGGCTCCTGCCAACATTGGTGGTGGTGGTGGTTGTGCCATTTGTTGCACTTGTGGAGGATCTTCTGGAGCAGTGCAAGCATGTCAGCATCACTGCAAGCAAGTGGTCTGGGTACAATTGTGCCAAGAAGGTGGAAAGAAGTCAGCTGGTATTGGTTGCTGCCAAGAATTGCTACAGCCAGCAGTTTGGTGACTGGGCACAGGACTTGACAGAGCAGGAGCACTTGGCAGCCATCTTCTTTGATGAGTGCCATGTCTGCATCATGCAGGAGGACTTCTGTCCATCAATGGCAAAGATCAAGCAGCTGGTCACCACCATCTGTGTTCCTCAGTACTTCCTCACTGCCACCCTTCTGCCAAGCCTGCTCTCCTCCTTCAAGGCTGCTCTCTGCCTCCCTCAAGATGGTACAGGCATCATCTGTGCTGCCACCAACTGGAAGAACATCAGCTATGTTGTCCAGTGGGCACTGTCATCAGCCTTGATGGACTTCTACATGCAGCAACTCCTCTGATCCCATCCACATGGTGCTGTCATGCTCATCTGTCGATCCAAAGCACAGGCAGAGACTACAGCTCAGTTGCTGCATTGTTGCTACTTCTGCTCCAACATGGCAGAGGAAGAGAAGAAGGCTATTCTCTTGCTGTGGCTTGCCTGTTCAGCAGCAGAGACAGACAACAGCAAGCATGTCTTGGTGGGCACAACTGCCATTGGCACTGGCATCAACCCTCAGCATGTCAGCTTGGTGGTGCATCTTGGCAGAGCTTATGACATGGTCAGCTATGTGCAGGAGTCAGGGCATGGTGGCAGGAACAGTCAACCAGCCAAGGCTGTGATGCTGGTTCAGGAAGGTGTACGCTTGAAGGAGGAGAAGGTGGATCTGTATGTCAAGGAGACAGTGTGCAGACGTGTGGCACTCTCTAGCTACATGGATGACATGCCAGTGACCTGTCTCAGCCAGCCAGACTTTGCTCTCTGTGACCTCTGCCAGCGGCATGTTGGCAGTGATGCAAAGACACCACCAAAGCCAAACACCTCTCTCGACACACCACCCAAGTCCGACAAGCCTCAGCACACCTATCAACACCCTCAGCATAAAGTCACAGCTGTTGCTCCTGCTACCAGCAGTGCCAATGCCACCTTCTCTCCACCTTCTCCATCTCTGCACAAGAGACAGCAGCCACAGCACAGCACAACCATCATGCCGTCCAACCCTCCTGTGGTGGCACACAACACTTGTGCTGAATTGGCTCTCAGCACCGAGGAGCTCCTCCAGAAGCTCAAGGGCCGGTGCTCCCTCTGCTACCTCTTTGGTCATTGGAGCTCCATTGATGATGACAATGCCAAGCACAACTTTATGTCTTGCAAGTGCTGGCCAGAGATGGAGGCACATCTGCCTCAGTGGCATGAAGGTCAAATCAATGCAACTCATATTGGTAAGGTGAAGAGGCTGATGCGGAAGGACAAGCCTCAAGGTGTTGCATGCTACACTTGCTTTGCTCCCCTCCACATCTGCAACAACAGCAGGTCAGGCCCAATGCAGCATTGCTCACTGTTGTATGCTGACATTATATTGCCAGTAGTAGCTGTAGTCCTGTGTCACAAGGAGTTCAGGGAGGCAATCTGCAAGGAACTCAAGGTGGACTGCTCAGACATGCCATGCTTTGAGCTGGACCTCTGCAGTGCATACAACTACAAAGGTGAGAGGGTGGCTATGGCCTATGCCATCTTTGCTGTTGCCATGGAGAATGCACACATGTTGTAGTAGTACACATGCTGTAGCAATGATAAGTTGGTTTCAAACACTCGGTAGTCAGACCAATGTTGAATTTTCAGTCAGAGGCAGTAGTCAGACCCGCCTGGAATTTCTGCTCAGAGGCGGTAGTCAGACCCACCTCAAAATTCCAGTGAGAGGCAGTACTCAGACCTGCCTAGGATTTTCAGTCAGAGGTGGTAGTCAGACCTGCCTGGAATTTCTGCTCAGAAGCAGTACTCACACCTGCCTGCAAAGCTTTGCACAATCTCAGCACTTCCTCTTCTCTCAGCCAGCATTTGTCTTGTCACTCCACTGTCTCTGTTCTTGCACTCTTGCCATCATCAGCAATGCTCATTCCTGTTCCTGCAACTTCTTCTCAACAACACAAGTGTGATAAGTGATTGCTTGCAACCTTGGCCATCACTGAAGTGGAAACTCACACAATCAAGAAGTTCTTCTCCAAGAAGACACCTGGCTTTCCACCAAGAACAGCACCAATCCAGCTAACCAACCCAGTATTCTACACTGGGGAAGCCTTGACAAAGTTCACTGACCACAGGAACTTGCCTTATGTCCACAACATCACTTTCAAGGATGACAACAATGATGCAGTGATCTTACAACGCTTTGGCCCCTCCTCCTCAGCCACTGCCAATGACATGAAGGCTTCTGCAGTGCACAGAAAGGAGTTGTTTGAACTTGTCACCAAGAAGGCTCAATGCAAGAAGCTCAAAGCAGACACACGACAGAGCAAGACACAGCAAGTTTTCCCACACTACCACTTTGGTGCTTGGTACGACTGCTTCAAGACCAACCTGACTCTTACCAGTGAGACTTTGCAGGTGGGCAATGAAGAAGGCAAGCAGCCAGTGGTAGACTTTGCGCATGGTTCAAAGGATTTGCCAAGAGCTACATCCAGCCACTAGTTGACAGCAAGGACTCTGGGTTGTGCGACACCTTCCAGGCAGAGCTTGTTGCATGCAGGGATGTTCACTTTCCTTGGGCATGCAAGCGGGTGAAGGGCCTCAACACTGTTTGTCATTGGCTCTATGCCACTATCTCACCATTCCAAGGATTCTCCAACAACTCTCATGTTGACAATGAAGATGCAGATGTCTCCATTCTGGTCAACCTTGGTCAGCATGCTATCCTAGAGCTATGTCACTACAATGTGCAGTTGGTTTTGCAGCCACTGGATGTTGTTGTGTTCCTCTCCAACAGTGTCTACCACCATACACTCCAGCATGCAGCCCATGTTGCCAATCCAAAGAGTGAGGTTGGTGACTGTATGGCTATCACTTGTTTCTTTTGGCAAGGGCTTGTTGATGAGCATGAGCCAACAAAGAAAAGCATTCACTATCTTGCTGAGGAAGCAGAAGCAGCAGCAAAGAAGCAGGACTGGAAGTGACAGAAGAAGACCAATAGCACTCAAGATGGCACAGAGAAATGATAAGAGAGCAGATACATAATGTGTGGTAGAAGCCAAACATGGATTGTTGCCAATGTATGTAGTTGCCATAATTGGCACAAGTGCACAATCTCAATGTATCCAGCAGCTCTATGTAATTTCAAAATGACATGAGTGAGACAACAATGGGCTTCATGGTCTAGTGGCTGATCTCTCTGCTTGCAGCTGAGTCATTGAGAACCCAAATTTTGGGAAAAGGGGCTTGCTGGCATGCAAGACACCAGGGTTCAAATCCTGGTGGTGTTGCAAATTTATTTGTTAATCCTCTGTCACTAGCTTTTCTGCATTCAGATGCAAATGGTCAGGTCACCTGGGCCATGGACAAAGTTGTGTCTTCTCTTTTTGCACACACATGTAGCTCACAGACACGTCAAGTTGAAATCTTGAAATTCAATTATGGACACAATCACACTACTGGCTCAGAGGCTGGAACAGCTGCCAAGCACAGAGGCAGTGCTCTCGGTATCCCTGCTTCACCTCCTCAGAAGCATCAGAGGCCTTGCCATCATAGCCAACCCACTTTGGCACATTGGTTGACATGAACATGGTCATGCTTCCTCGAGTCTCTCCCTCCAGGATGGGAGAGTTGAAGTGATGCAGCATGTGAGAGGGAAGAAGCACAGTGCACCAGGAGGAAAGTCCAGGCTGACTTTGGCCTCGGCAAAGCTGATGTTGAGCTCAGTGTAGTCACCAAAGCTAAAGACACCAGCCAAGCCTTGCAGATAATCCCTCCAATCCCGGTGTGGGAGGCTGTACACTTTGCCTTCCTGGTTGATGGCAAGGGAGGGGAAGCAAGGGGCCCAGAGGAATGCACCATGTGGATGGTAGTGCTTGGAGGCACCAATGTGCATGTAGTGGGCTGTGTGCTGTGGGAAGCATTTGAAAAACTTGGTGTTGCAATACTCCCAGAGTGCCTTGATGTGTTTGTTCCAGAGGAATTTGATCATCTTGCGGTAGTTCTTGACAAAGGCCTGATTGAAGTATGGGTGGTCCATGTGTGCTGTGTCTTGTCCACTGAGCATGAGATGGAATGTGAAGAAGTTGCCACACAAAGCCTCCACTGGGGCACCAGCTGACTTGGGTAGGTCAGCCTGCAGCTTCCTGAACTCGTTGTACATGGTGTCAAACTCTGCAGAGTCTGGTTTCTTGATGATGCTGGCATAGTGGAGTCCATTGCTGTTGACCAAGTGGATGGTGTCTTCTTGACCAAGGAAAGTGACTGACTGGAATGCTGCTGTGTCAGCAGGGATGTCAAGCTTAGGAAGCTGATACTCCTTGTCAAAGTACTCCTTGAGGTTGAATTGAGTGGTGACAACTCTGGTGGTGTGATCCTGTAGCTTTGCATGGAGTGCAGCTCCACCTTGAAGTCCTGCTGATTCCCAACCAATGTAGTCATCACTCTGAGGGTGTACTGGTTCACAAGGCACTTTGATTGCTTTCTAGGGCACTTTGGAGCATCCAGCTTTGCTACATCTTTAGCCAATTTGACTGTGTCAGCACTTGGAGTGTACTTGACCAAGTTTGGGTCACTATACTCTGCCAACTTGTCCCTGAGCTTGCTGAGGTCAGACTTGACCATTTCCTCTGCTTTCTTCCTTTCCTTTTTGCTTTCAAAGCCTCTGGAGTGTAGCATGCTCCTTAGGATGCTTTCTGGGCTGCCTGGGTGCCATTGTGATGAAAAAACCAAGTTTACATGTCAAAAATCACCAAGTGAAAAAACCAAAGTGACCAAATTGCACTGAAACCTTTTCCAAACGTTGTGAAACTTTGCAACCACCTAACTAATACCAATATCTGTGTGTCCACCAAGACTTGACGTGTAACAACGCCTGTGTATAGAGAAACAAGTGGGCAAAGTCTAGAGTCAGCTGAGACTCTGACAAAAAACTTGAAACCAAATGCTTTGGGATTTCAATACATACTATCCTTGGGTATGTCTACACGGAATTAGAGCACAATCGAAAAATCCTAGAGGGTGTTTGTGAGGCATTGAAGTACAGAGACACTCCAAAAAGCGACTTTCTGAGCAGATACAGCTAAGTATCACCCTTACAGCTATTGTGAGACGAGGCTGGCCAGGCCTACAGTGTCCTACAATGCTGAATCAGGGCTGGAAAGCGAGTTTGACACTCTGTAAGGTGCCTAGGACACCTATCAAGAGGCAATACAAGCACCAAATGCAAAGCAAGTTGCCTTAGGGGCTACTGAGTCGATAGAGCTTGCTGAGACAATTAAAACAAGCCTAAAACCGGTCCAAACACTTGAGAAACAAAGGAGATATGGTCAAAAGAAAGTAACCCAAAGACAAAGTATATAACAAAGTATATGACTTACCACTTTGCTTCCAGGGGATGTTTTGGCTGTGCTACAGCCTTGTGGGTTGTTGTCTTGACTAATTCAGGGTCCAGGAGTTCAAATATCAAAAAAATTGAGAGGTTGATCAAGCCAATTCACTGCTACAAGCCTTGGGAGGGGTGAGTCTTGACTGAGGGCACCAGAAAATCGCCTAAACAATGTTGCTATGGGTGTTCTAGACTAATTCAGGGGTGGCCAGCACGAATCTGCAATCAGATTTGGAGGTTGTGTTGGAGAAATCAAAGTGATAGCAGCTAGAAGTGCCAAAACAGGGGATTGCATCAATTTGGGTGTCTATTTAACTTTCCAGCACCTCCTACAGGCACTCTGAAGTGCTGCCACTGTGTCAGCATAGTCTCTACAGCATGGAGAGCGAGTACACAGGCCCAAAAGCGAAGTGGGACATTGGTATAGTGCCCAAACCCACCTCTGAGGCAAGTCTCTACTAAGCAAAGTCACTGGCACTTTGCTTTGAAGGGCTGTGCTTTGCAGGGGACGTGCGCAGGGCCTATGCACAGTGTGTACACCTAGCAATGGTGTTGTAGGGGACCCTAGAGCAGTGGGGTGGCCCCTCAGGTGGGAAAAGTGGGGGTTGTCACTAAGTGAAGTCCCCTAATTTCAAAGCTGAGGCTGCCTGACAACCAGTGGGGCATGGGAGAGGCTCTAGAGGCATGTTGCAAGTGTCTGCACAGCCATAGCTGGCCTCACTGCATGCAGATGAGACCAGAAAAGCAAAGTTGATATGCAAAGTGTGATATGAACTACTCTGTGCAAAAATATGCAAATTAATTGTGGTCACAAAATTCTGGGTGCTTTCCAGGGCCCTGTGGCTGTGCCTAAGCATTGCTAGGGCCTAGATGGCATGCTCAGGGTGTGTGGGAGGTGGTGGGAGGCAGTGGGGGCATTGCTAGGGCCCCAAAATCGAGGTTGTGGGCTGAAAATGGGGGTTGTCACTAAGTGAAGTCCCTGGAAACTCGCTTTGGTGGGCTGTGAGCACCCAAGCTCGTTGTAGGGGTGTGCACAGTATCATAGCAACATGTGGAAGTGTTGTCAGGGCCCCCAAAGTGGTGCAAGATGCATGGAGAGTGGGTCAAATGAAGTGTTTTGGCTGCATATGCACTGTTGTCACACTTTGGAGCCCACTGAAGCGAAATTAAGGCACCTCTGCATGGCTGTGGGGTGCCCAGAGCATCCTAGCCCTCGACAACAGGCTGGCAATGTGGTGTGCCAGCCTATTGAACTTGTAGAGCCAACAGGCTGGCAATACAGTGTGCCAGCCTATTGAACTCGCAGATCAAACTCACAGAGCCAACAGGCTCACAATGGAGAGTGAATGCTGAAGGCAGTCACTTATTTCACTTGGCCAAGATAGCATGTGACCGGACACGTGTCCTTCCGTCTCCCAAGTGTTCCAACAAAGCTCAGTTTTTAGTGCTCGTTTCATCACCATCTCTCATCATTCACACCATCACTCACTTTGCACTGTTTGATGTCACCAACAGCATTCTTTCGACACACCCACCTTGTCCCACCCACTCGTTTCTCTTGCGTATCACGTTTGTCATGTTAGTTATCATCCTTGTTATGGTCTCCCGCACTCTCCGCCTTGCTCTCACGCAACACTCGACCAACCGTGCCCCTTACGGCCACAGCTGGGAGCTTGCAAGTGACTCCTAGTGAGTTAGGCAATCTCAATCATTTTCACTGCTCATGTTCTTGTGTGTCCATCTCGGGCTCTCGTGATCGAGTGATCTCAGCTCCTCAACACCCTCCAGGCCTCGCAGCCATCACTGGGCTCCGCTTCAGCTCTACCCACTTCTGAGCCAGCCCTGCAGACCTCGCTGTCACTGCAAGCCCACCCACCACCCCCACAAGTTCAGCTAGCAACATCGATGGCGCTCACCTCTGCTGGTAACAATAACACAACCACAGGTGAGTTGCCCTTCCTCTCTGTCTCGTGCTGTTTTCCCTGGGTCCCCACCAACATAGTGGCTCTCGTGGAATGTGACCAGCTTCATCCAGAACAGTTGGTCAAGCTCCATAACCCAGAGTCTCGTGTCTCTCAAGAGTCTGTCCAGTCCACCAGCATCAACATCGAGGGTGGACAGTTCAAGATATACAAGGAGTCTGTCGATTTGCACACATCCATGTTTGTCAAGGCTATACCTTCCATTGCTGCCCTGGCCCAAGTCTGGCTGGTGTATGTGGCCATTTGTGCTCACTACAACAACAGTTGGGCACTCAACGATGCCTTGCTCTCTCACTTAGAGCAGCTCATCGAGTACAACCAGCTGTATCAGTGGTGTGCAGTAGCAGACTACCACCTCACTGTCTGCAGACTCCGCTTTGGGACCAGTGCTGTCATCGAGTGGTCTCATTATGATCCCCAAATCGCAGGCAGGGTACTTCTCCCCTACCAGAAGTCCTACAGCCACTCTTTGGCCTCAACTCGCAGAGATCTGAGCTCTAGCTCTTGCCACCCCTCCTCAAACCAGCGATCCACACACCTCCCTTGCACCGGCTCTGGCACTGTCTCCGATCCTTGCAAGAAGTTCAACTCTGGTTCTCACTGCCCCGGTTGTCCTTGACAACATACTTGTCTTCACTGCCAAGGTTGGCATCCTCTGACGCAATGCCCATCATTTGTCAACAAGGCTACCTCCACCAACTCCGTCCCTGCCAGGAAGATGAGCTAATGGTGGGTATGCCTACTCACTCAGGTGACATCTCCCACCCACAGCCCATGCCGCTCTGAATAGCACCACCTCCAGGGCCTGAGCAATCCTCAGCCCCCTCCTCGCCTGTGCTGCTTCTAACAGCACCACTCAGGTCTGGGCCAACCCCAGCACCTTCACCCACACCCGTGCCACTCACAACAGCACCAATAAGGTCCAAGCCAACCTCGGCACCTTGTCTTCTAGACCTCCTCCCCAACAGCATTGTCAACATGTCATGTGAATGGCCCATCTTTGATGCTACTGATGTTCCAGCAATGGCTGGTACACTTCAACTGTGGTACTGGTCTCAGTTCTTGGACCACTACCCAGACCAAGCCTTTGCCAGTCAACTGCAAGGCACCCTTCAACATGGAGTCAAGCTTGGCTACAATGGCCCCCTGCATAACCACACATGGCTTGAAGTCAACAACTTGCCTGTGGATTTGGACAACATTCAACACCTTTGCCACAAGATCAAGACTCGCTTGCAAGAAGGCTGTCTCTGTCTCATTACAGCTCCTGGTGATGTACAGCTTGTCTGTTCTCCAGTTGGTGTGGTCCCAAAGCCCCACTTGGATAAGAGGCAGACCATCTACCATCTTTCACACCCCTGGAAACCAGGCTCATGCCTGCCATCTGTCAATGATGGCATACACTCCTCTTTTGTCACCATCCATTATGAGAGCCTCGACACCATTATGGACTTCATCTGTGAACATCCTAGTGCCTCTCTTTGGAAAGCAGACCTCAAGGATGCCTTTCGACATGTCATTGTTGCCAAGTCTGATGTCAGACTTATGGGCATACAATTTGACAGACAACACTACCAGGAATGTGCACTAGCATTTGGTGGACACTCCTCACCCTTCCTTTCCAACCTCTTTGCTGAGTTTCTACATTGGCTCACTTCCTTTGCCATGCAGTCTGTGGTGCTGTTGTCAATAGTGCTTTCCAACATGGCACACTACCTCGATGATTTCTTTGGCGCATCTGACATCTCCAACCCTGCAATCCCAATCCAGATGCTCAGCCTTGCTTTGGCAGCACTCGGGTTTAATCACTCCAACATGAGAGCACGGATGGATGCACCAAAGAGTGAGAGCAAATGGAACAAGAGACATAACAGAACAACATGAATTGCCTAACTCAAGTGAGTTGCTTGCGAGCTCCCAGCCATGGCCACATGGTGTGCGAGTGGTGTACTGCATGGTGAGACGGTCATGAGCTGAGGCTGGAGAGCAATGACAGGCGAGCTCCAAGAGAAAGGCAAGGTGTGGTCACAAGTCACACCAGGTGATGGCATTGAGAGACAAAGGGGCAGCCGAGTTGGAGTACAAGGCTGTTGGCAACCGAATGGTCGACGTACTGTTGGAAACAGTCACTGCACCAATGTCCCAGCCCATGGATGGTGTCTGTGTCCATGCTGTTTGCAGCTGCCCAGGTTGCTGCGCTGCGACAGAAGGAGTGACCTGAGTAAGACAACAGCGAGATGTTGCAGGCCGAAAGGCAGCAGTGGAGCAAGGAGACAAAGGTTGACCAAGCAAAGGGGCAACCACCTTCGAGCACAAAGAGGGGCTCGTGGGGGGGCTGGTTGAAGCAGATGATGCAGAGAGCTGCCACGGCACAGGTGCTGAGGGATACTGCAGGTGCAGTGAGCATGGCACCCTGCCTGAAAGGATCCGTCTTGCTGGCTGGCAGCATGACAGTGGCATAGGAGTAGTCAGTGGCAAAGGTGACAGTGGAGACTGCGAGTACATTGGGGCCTTCCATTTCCCATGTGAGTTTGCTGGAGTGCAGAAAACAGGCGAATGCAAGGCAGAAGGCTGCCTGGTACATGCGGCGGTCATGTGGAGAGCTACAGATGGTCTTGAGGGCACATACCAGCTGTCGGAGGAGAGGGAGGGTGATAGGCAGCTTTGCAACAGGGAGGGGTGTGCTGACAACTCTCTTGAATCCTCGCACAATGCACTCCAGATGCTTGGAGTTGAAGGCTGAAGTGGGGAGGCTGAGGTTGATGTGCCAGGATTTGAGGACAGCAAGGTCCCTCTTGAGGGTGTTGAACATCTGTCCGGCCATGTGATGGTGGGCCACCCACTTGATGAGAGCAGTTGTCGAGGCTGGGAAAGGGTTGGTGACCCCAAGGTTGTTGGTGGCAAAGGCAGCAAAGTCAAAGCAAGCTGCCATGGACTTGGCTCATGTGCTGGTGGCAAGGCCATTCCACAGGAGGAAGGCTGCCTGGGTGGAGAGGTTTGCTGCACTGGTGAAGCTAGGTGGCAGTTGCGAACCGTGCTCCTGAACTGCAGGAGGGAGAAGGCTCAGGGGAAGGACTGTTGTATAAAGGTGAAATGTTGGCAGGAGAGGGCATCAGCGAGAATGTTGGCTTCAGAGCTAACTCACACCAGAATCAAGTTGATGTGGTGCTGTAAGCATAGGGAGAAGATCACTTGGAAGAGCACCTGGGTCTGAGCATTGCGAATAGAGCCTTTTTTGAGACCATACTCGACATTTTTGTTGTTGACGTGAACAACAACACAACGAGGGCTGGTCCAGAGTGGGGAGAAGCATTGCAACACCTCGAGGACTGCCAGAGCTTTGAGGAAATGAATATCCTTGTGGTGATGACGACGAGCCAGCTCGTGTGAGAAAACAGCCTCAGGGTTATCCATGGTGCCAAGGTGAGCACCAATGCAATGCTTGGAGGTGTCTGTCCAGATGTGAGCAACTAGCAGAGGGGAGGGCTGGAGGAGGGAGATGCTATCCCATGACTGCAGGGTAGAGATCCACCAAGAGAGCTCATCTCTAGTGGGTTTGCTTATGCAACGGCCAAAGGGAGCCTTGTAATGAGCTCGAACAGCATTGTATAGCCAGTGAAGGAAGGCATGGCCATGTGGAGCGATATGCATGACAAACTGAAGATGACCTGCAATCTGCTGTAGTTCCAGGAGGGAGGCACAACCTTGGTGTAGGACCTGGGAGCATGACTGCAGGATGCATTGTTGGTGTTCTGAGGTGATGGAAGCTGTCTGTGCCATGAAGTCAAGCTTGATGCCAAGGATTTCAAGCTGAGTCATGGCCCAGGACATCTTCTTATGGCTGATCTTAAATCCAAGAGCTGCAGTGGCCAGACTGAGCACTTGGATGGGGGTGGCGGCATTGGCGGAGGAGTTGAAAGTGCCAAAAAATATCATCAAGGTAGTGCGACACCTTTGAGTGTGAAGAAGGTGTCAAGACTGATTGAAGGCTGAAGGCAGTCAGCCAGTGTAGGAACTCCATGAAAAGATTAAAGAGGAAGGGTGACAAGCGGCCACCAAACACTAAGGCACACTCCTGGTAGAACCACCTGTCAAAGTTGATGCCCATGAGTCTAGCATCAGACTCAGCCACAATGACATGCTGGAAGGCATCCTCCAGATCTGCCTTCCACAACACAGCCTGGGGGTGCTTGCAGATGAACTTGATAATGATATTGAGGCTCTCATAGTGGATGGATACAAAGGAAGGGTGGATATCTTTGTTGACCAATGGCAGTCATGAGCCTGGATTCTGTGGGTGTGACAAGTGGTAGATAGTACACCACTTGTCACTGCATGGTTTGGGACCACACCCACTGGCAAGCATACCAGCTTGGTGGTGGCAGGTTCAGTGACAAGACAGAGGTGGCCTTCTGCTAGGCATGCATCAATCTTGTGGTGTAGGTGGTGGATGTTGGCATTGTCCATTGGCAGGTTGGTGACCTCCAAATGTGTTGCGCTACATAGAGGTCTGTCATATCCGAGTTTAACTCCATGGTGCAAGGCTCCATGCAACTGTGTGGTGAAGGCTTGGTCAGGATACATGATTAGAAACTGGTCCCAGTGGTGGGGATTGAGGGAGCCAGTGGTGGCAGGCATGTTGTTGGTATTGAAAATGGGAAGCTCACACAAGGTATTGGGCCTTGGTGGTGGTGGCGATCCTGTTAATGAGGCCAGAATGAAGTTGGTGGCATGGTCAGATGGCATGTCGATGATGCCCTTGGGAAGGAGGTCCCATTTGGTGGGAGACGAGGGTGCTGCATGGCATGCAGACCTGTGTGGTGTGGTGTTGGGCTGACCAGGCTGGGAAGGTCAAGTTGTATGCTGACCAGGCAATGGTGAAGGTGCAGAGAGTGTCTCTGACCTGTGGTGTGTGGATTGTGGTGCCATGAGCCGTGTTGGTCCCATTGGGTGCTGACCAGGTGGGGAGGGAGGTGCCAAGGGGCACTTGGACCCATGAGGTACATTTTGCTGACCAAGTGGGGATGGAGGTGTTGAGGTTTGCCCGAACCTATGAGGTACTATTTTTTGCTGACCAGGCATCACTGACAGTGCAGAGGAAGGCTTTGACTGGGGGGCCACTGCATTGAGCAGGCCGCCTGAGTGAGAAGGTGTACTCACCATTAGGTAACCTTCTTGGGCTGGGAGCCAGAGTTGGAGTTGGTCTTGCCCACGAGTGATGGGCACTGCATCATTGGGTGCTTCTGCTGGCAATGGATGCAAGTGTGGTGACAACTGCAACCCAGGCATGACAGGCCAGTGTTGAATTTGCGGCAAGGGTCAAAGGAACTGGCCACAGCAATAGCTCGAGCCATGTGGTTCTGTGGTTGTTGCAACGAGGAGCTCTGCTTCCTGGTGCTAGAGCTCAACTTGTTGTGGGTGAAGGAGGAGCCAGTCTTGATACAGGGATACAAGAGCTGGCTGCTGAGTTGAGGTCATAGGAAGACCACTCATGGATGGCACCGGTGCCAAAACATCATCAACAGACCACAAGATGGTAGTCGGCAATGGCTTGCCACTGGTAGAGGTGGTCACACTTGAGTAGGTGCTCGAGATAGGCAAGCAAGGCCTCATTGAGCATGATGTTGCCAGTATGTCATACTCTGATGGCAATGTATACCAACCAGATGTGAGTTAATGCAGCAATGTTTGGAATGGCTTTGACGAATGTTGAGACTCTAGACTCTGCCGATTCCTGTTGGTAGGTGAGTGCACCACCATCGCTGATGGTGACAGGTGTTGCTTGGGGAGGCTCCTTCGAGACTCTTGACTCTGGATTTCGTAACTTGACCAGGTGCTCTGGATGGAGCTGGTCTTGTTCCATGAGTGAGACGACATCTGCTGGGACCCAGGTGAAGCAGCAGTTGATTGATAGAGAAGGCAACTCACCTGCAGTAGATTGTGAACCAGCAGACATGAGTGCCAGCACTGGAGTGGTTGGGGGCTGATGAGCCAGGAGGGAGGTGGAGGAGCCCGAGGGGAGGGCTTGCTGGTGCTGTGATTGGAGGAGGTCGAGAATTTGACTGAACTGGCTGTCAAGCTTGTGCTCGAGATGGCCAAACTGCATTTGCAAGGCCTGGACTGATGCAAAAGATGCGAACACTGGGCTGACCTCTGCCGCTGGGCTGGGTGAGATCCCTGGGGAAAGCATTGAGAAGGGGGCTGGGGGGTTGTGCTCAACTTGCTGAGATGCCAAGGGTGCTGCCATGGGAACTGTCTTTTTTTGACAGGTAGCACAAGTCTTGACTGTGCCTTGAACTCCAATGAAGTGGTTGGGGGGGAAGGAGTTCTTGCAGTGGATACAAGACTGGTGTGGCACCATGAGAGGAGTAGAGCTCTGGATGTGTGTGTGTGTGATGGTTGCCAACTGATCAGGCGCAACACTCACCAAGGCAGTTGTGAGATATTGAAAGACCATGGGAGAGCTTGTGCCAGGTGCACCAGACCTCGACCAAGGTGCCACATCTGTCAATGGTGATGAGCATGTATCTGCCCACCAAGACCAAGTCTTGACACTGCCAGGCAGAGCAGTGATGGTGTTCACCTCAAAGTTGGAGGTGCTGCTGCTGTTGGGGACCAATTGACAGATGAGACAACAAGTTTGAGCTTGCTGTGCCCACCAGACCAAGTCTTGGTGCTGTTGGGCCCCAGCAATGGTTGTTCACCACAGAGTCAGTGGTGCTGCTGCTGCCTGGGTCAAGGGCAGTTGGCAGGTTGAACTCACAAGCCAATCATGCACCAGCAAAAGCCACCACACAAGGGTGTTCCCAGCATGCCAGCCAGAGGAGTGATGCCTCGAGAAGCTGCGAGGCCTGTTGGGCATGGTTTCATTACCATGTCAACCATGCTGAGCCACCACAAGAATGGAGATAAGGCTAAGGCTGTGGGTGGTCAACCCCACAGCGATGGCTGTTACCCAACTGGGCCTGCTGCCAGGGCACTACTCCTGGGATTGCGGGTCGGCAGTATTTCAGGTGGCTCGCTAGGCCAGCCAGACTGCATTACCCTTCAATGTTGGAAGGGCCTGTCAATTGCCTGTGGTGGAGTCACGAGCTCCTGTGACCATGTTGATCTGGTGATATGAGGTGGAGGTGGTAGGCATCGAGGCTGTGGGTGCCACTGATGGAAGGAAAGAGGGGGAGAACAATCAAAAAATCAGGCACAAGGCACTGACAGGAAGGAGACATTGAGGCAGGGAGTGCCACTGACAAAGGGAGGAAGGATGCGCTCAAGCCTGGATGGCAAGCAATTGTGGGTGGGTTGTCTCTTGTTGAGACCTATGGCTGGAGATCTTGAAGTCGGTCTAGTCTTGACCAGCTGAATGAGGCTTGCTTGTGAAACAGATGTGCTCGAGCCTGGATGGCAAGCAAATGTGAGCAGAGGCATGTCTTGCCAAGACCTTGCATTCAGAGATCACTCCAGCATGAGAGCACAGACAGTCACACATAACAAATGAGGAAAGATTATGAGATTGCCTAACTCTGTGGAGTCGCTTGCGAGCTCCCAGCCATGGCTGTAAGGGCACCAGTGGCCAAGCATTGCATGAAAGCGAGGCAAAATGCACGTGAGGACAGGACATAAGAAAGAAGCTAAACATGACAGACATGGGAAAACAGGACCAACAGAGCCCTCAACGGAGGGTGGGTGTGGCAGGTAAGTTGAAAAATTGCTGTCAACAATGTCGAGCAGTGATGAATGATGGTGGTGAGAGAATGACAGTGAGAGAAATGACAGAGCAAGACAAAGGCTGAGCAACCTTTGTTTGTGTGGGATCAGAAAAAGAACATGTGTGTCTGATCACATGCTCAAACAGCAGTGAAGCTAGCGACTGTCTCCAACAGATGCTCTCCAATCTTGAAGTTGGTGTTGTGCACTGCATGTGCAGCTGCAGTGAAGAGGACTCTGATGTGTCTTGCCATGATCAGAGTCATTGAGTTGAACAATGTTGAAGTTGATGTGCTCAAGCCTTGGGTGGCAAGCAATGAAATGGTGGTGGTTGACCACAGTGTGTGTCTTGAGGTTGTCCGAAGGAGGCTCTGTCATGGCTTGTCATGATCAGAGATGTCGAATGTGTCGAAAAAGAGCTGTTGACAGTGTCGAGCAGCTTGGAAAAGATGATGGTGGAGAGATTGATGGAATGACAAAGGCTGAGCTGCCTTTGTTTGTGTGAATTGGCCAAATGACATGTGTGTCCAGACATGTGCTCCTCCGGCCAAGTGGAGGAGATTTGGAAACAGACACATGTATCCAGACATGTGCTCAATTGGCTGAGTGAAGGTAGTGACTGTCTCCTTCAGACACTCTCCACTCCTGCGCCTGCCACACTTGGTCTGGCACTACCAGCAGCTGGTGAGTCGAGCCTCCTACCCTCCTCCCACTGTTTCACCTGGGTCACTGCCAACATCATGGAGAAAGTTGCCCTGGACAAGCTCAAACTGGAAGAGCTGGTCAAGCTGTGCAACCCCGAGTCCAGTGTGTCGAAGGAACTTGCTCACCAACCTGGCCTTGTCCTCTCCAACAGGCAAATCACAGTTGCCAAAGACTCAAATGACTCTTGCATCTCTGCCTTCCTTAAGGCTATACCAACCATTGCCACCCTAGCTCAGGTCTGGTTGGTCTACACAGCTATTTGGGTCCGTCATTCCCATGACCTGGAGCTCAATGAGGCCCTTCTTGCTCACCTTGAGTATCTAATCGACTTCGAGTATGTACCAGTGGAGGGCAGTAGTAGATTACCATCTCGCAGTCTGCTGACACTGGTTTGGAATGGGTGCCATACATGAGTGGGCAAATGCCAACCAACAGCTCCAGTCAAGAATCCTCCTCCCCAACATCAAGTCTGGCATCTCTTCAGCCTCCCAGCGCTCTGACCCTTCAGGATCCTCCTGCCACACAAGCTCAGGTCAGGTCCAGCATGCTTCTCGAGTCAGCAACAATAGCAACAACAGCATTGACCCCTGCATCAAATTCAACACAGGAAATTGCAACTCGAGCTGCCTGCGCAATCACATCTGCTTCACTTGCCATGGCCCCCACCCCTTCAACCAGTGCACGTCTGCTGCTTGTCAACCCAGGACTACTAGCAGCAACACCAACTCCAACTCCACCTCCAAATGGGTGAACTAATGGTGAGTACACCTGCTCACTCAGGCAACATGTCTGACCTTCAGCACATGTGGCTGCCAATAGTGTCACAGCTTGCACCACTGCCAATCACACCACAGCACACGTGACTGCCAACAGCGTCCCAACCCTCCAACCCCCCCTCCTCACTTCAGCACATGTGGCTTCCAACAGCATCACAGCTCATGCCACTGCTAATTGCATCACAGCCCCTGCAGCTGCCAACCGCAACACTCACCTGTCCAACCTTGGACTTATTTGCCCCTGCTGGTATTGTCGACATGTTGCCTGACCTTGTTTCAACTTTACTGGCATCCCTCCTCACAGGTCCACCTCCACCACCTCACCCAAACACTCAGTGTGAGCGGCCTATCTTCAATGTGTCTGATACTCCAGCAACCACAGGCATGCTCGACATTCGACACTGGTCCCAATTTCTTGACCTTTATCCCAACCAAGCCTTTGCAGCTCAACTGCATGGAGCACTCCAGCACGGTGTCAAGCTGGGCTACTCAGGCCTGCTGTGCAATGCACCAAGACTGGAGGTTGCCAACTTGCCCATGGACTCCAATGATGTGGACCACCTGCATCGTGAGATCCAGGCCCACCTTCAAGAGGGTCACCTTTGCCAAGTCAACAACCCTTCCAGCATTGGCCTCGTTTGCTCGCCAGTGGGTGTGGTTCCAAAACCACACAGTGACAAGAGGCGTACTATATACCACTTGTCTCACCTGTGCAAGCCTGGGAGTGGAGAGCATCTGATGGAGACAGTTGCTTCCTTCACTCAGCCATTAGAGCACATGATCGGACACACATGTTCCTTTTTTGATCCACACAAACAAAGGTGACTCAGGCTTTGTCTCACTCTGTCATTTCTCTCACCATTGTTCTCTCACCACCATCATTCATCACTGCTCAACATTGTTGACAGTTTTTTCTACTCACCCACCACACCCACCCTCTGTTTGGGGCTCTGTCTGCCCCGTGTTCCATGTTCTTCATGATTTAGCTTCTTTCTTATGTCCTGTCCTCATGTGCATTTCGCCTTGCTTTCATGTGATGCTCAGCCACCCATGCCCCTTATGGCCATGGCTGGGAGCTTGCAAGTGACTCCTCAGAGTTAGGCAATCCTATAACCTCTTTCTTATTTGTCATGGGTGCCATTTTGTGCTCACATGCTGGAGTGAATGCCTTCCCTTGGTCAACAAAGGCATTGACCCTGCCTTTGTTGCCATTTGGTATGAGAGCCTTGATGCCATCATGGCATTCATTCATGATCACCCTAGCACATCTCTCTGGAAGGACAACTTGGAAGATGCATTCAGACATGACATTGTCATGGACAGTGATGCATGACTCATGGGGATTCATTTTGACAATGTGTATTACAAGGAATGTGCCCTAGCCTTCAGCGGCTGCTCCTTGCCATTTCTCTTCAATCTTTTTGCTGAGTTCCTGCACTGGCTTTCCTCCTTCACCCTGCAGTCAGCTTCCACCATGTTGGGAAACCATTCTGTTGTGTCTCACTATCTCGACGACTTCTTTGGCACCTCAGACACCTCAGGGTTAGGGGTTAGGGTTAGGGGTTAGGGGTTAGGGTTAGGGGTTAGGGTTAGGGTTAGGGTTAGGGTTAGGGTTAGGGTTAGGGTTAGGGTTAGGGTTAGGGTTAGGGTTAGGGTTAGGGTTAGGGTTAGGGTTA